>CABEEJ010002824.1:0-52384 GCA_901482245.1 Timema douglasi
CGGTTTCGATATAAACGCTCTAAATAGCTTACATATACACTTTTCTGTGTATAAAGGACTGGAGCGACACGCCTGCAACACTACTCCTCTCTCATTCACTAACACAGTGATTATCAACCTGGGGGTCGTTAGTATATTCAGAGAGGCGTGGACTTCGCATGGAAGAATATGTGTAAAACGTATTTTAACACATGCAAAAACGAAATAATTATAATAAAGATTAAATACTGTAATTATGAAAAGTTAGCGCTTATTTTATTGTTATTTCAAGAATGTTTTTCAGTTACTTCAATGAGCTGGAGATATAAATATCCCAGATACACTCAGAGGCGTAGGCAGGGTGTTATGAGGGGGAATATATCCCCCCTAAAATCTAAAATAATTAAATGTATCATCTACCAACAAAAGAATAAACATAAAAAACACAAATTTCAAATTTTCTCAATCAAAACATGGAGCCTCGGACTTTGTATTTCATCGCTTTTCTGAATAATTGCAATGAAACTATTTTTTCACTTACACATAAACTGCTTAGGTTGTTTTCTGTAACACCTGTTATAACTGCGTACCAGAAGGATCATTTTCAACATTGCGTGTATTAGAAACTACCTGAGAAGCACCGTGGCAGGTCACTGACTTAATGGACTGGCGTGTATATATGTGCATAGAATGATTAACATAACCATTGATATGGTATTAGATGAAATGGCGGAGAAACCTCCTGGGCGGGTGTTTCTGTAAACTGTAAGGTTCACATGGACTAGACTGGAGCAAGACCAGTAAGCGTAGTATTTGTGTCATATTTATTGCTCTGGCTACTATTGTCGATTTTATTTTGTCACTGTCTTTCCGTGTTTATCATGTCACGATAACATATCACAGGTACAGTTTAAACTAACTCTGCTTACCCTGGCAACACTACACTAAACGACATTACTAATGAGTGTTTTACTGAGTAATGAGAACATATCACAGGTAGCATACAGTTTAAACCAACTCTGCTTCTCCTGCCAACACTACACTACACAACACTACTAATAAGTGAGTCGATGGTTGTTTATTCTTCACGAAATGGGAAATGTAATGCCCTGGACTCTGGTCTCTGTGTTTGTCCCAGTATTCAGCCATCGGTGTTAAAATGTTTGTAAAGTAGATAGTCATAAGTAGGCCTACGATATGTTACAATCCAGTGGCGGCTCGTAGCTAAAATTAGTGGGGGTGCTGCTCCAGAAAATGTTTAGCCTTTGTTTTAAAATTTTGTAAAAGGAAAAAAACATGCATAAAAATAAAATTTATTCAGAAACTTGATAAAATCTTGACAAAAAAAAAACAATTTTTTACTTACTTTAACTTAAATTGTTACAGTTCAAGCTTGATCTATTTATATAAAAATGAAATCCATTCTTCTTGTTTTAATTTGCACAAAAAGTTCAACAAATTTCTCCTTGATCTCTGAATGACAATTGAGGAAATGTTTCTCAATTGAAAGTACTAAAAGCGCATTTAGTCTTTCCAAATTCATAGTGCTTCTTAAATTTTTTTTTATTCTTTTCAATGTTGAAAAGCAACGCTCTGAGTCTGATGTAGTCATTGGGATTGTCAAGAGGATTTTTATCAGTTTCGTAATTTCACTAAAACATCATCTAGATTATTTTCCAAGATACATTTCAGAAGCTCAATTAATTTGCAATATTCTTGAATATCAGTCCTACAATAGAATACTTTTAGTTCAGTTTCAAGCTTTTCTTTGTCAATCATTGGATAAGCTTCAGTGGTCAGTACTATCTCTTTTGTGGGATGTTCATTCTTAAATCTAGTGAAGCAATCCTTGTTGAACAATTTAGCAGCTACTGAGTGTTTAGTGGAAGAATATCTGTCCATTATATCAACACATATATAGTAACACACTTCCTTAGAGTAGCCCTGAGTGTCTTTGAAGGATTCTCACAGTAATTTGAGTTTCTCAACTCTAAAATAGCAGTTTTTAAATTTGTTATACATTCATTAACTTTAAACACACTAATTTCTTGAGATTGTATTTGGTTGTAAATTATTTCAGCATAAGGCATAATTAGATGAAAAAGCTCTAACCAAAACTTGAAATTATCATCATTCAGGTATTTTAAAATTCCTGTTGCTTCTGTAATGGTTTGATCTGTATTTGATGTTGACTGAATTTCAGTAAGGCAGTTTTTTAAAGGTTGCAAATTTTCATCAACTCTGTTTATGGTCTGTATGTTTAAATTCCACCTTGTAAAGGATGGACGTGGAATGCTGACGTCCATATGTTTCTTGAGAATGGACACACGTTGTGGTGATCTTGAGAAGAATGTTAGAATAGCCAGAATGTTAGAGAGAAAAATTCTTGCGTTTCATATAATACATGCTACATTTTTTATTATTAAATTAAATGATGTACATAATAGTGAATGAAATGTGCTTTACTATAAATTGCTTTTAATTTTGCTTGAACTCCTGCTTTCTTGCCTTTCATGACATTTGCACCATCAAATGTCTGAGATATCAGTTTTTGTCCATTTCATTAAAGGATTATGTCCAATTGTTCTGAAATACGTTTTTATATGCCATCTGCAGTTTGATTTTCTGGAATAAAGACACCCCAAAAACGCTCAAATATTTTTCCAGTCAATACGTACCGTAGAACAATGACCATTTGAGTGTGTTCCGAAACATCTGTTGTGTCATCAGCCATGACAGCTACAAAAGAAGCTTTTCTAATTTCCGTATTTATCTCCTCATGGTATATTTGTTGCAAGCAGTCAAATATCTCATTCTGAATGGTCTTAGAAACACCTTTGAAGATTGCACTGGTTGCTAAGTAATTCTTCAAATCTGAATCTAATTTACTAATTCTCTAAATACCCCTGGATTTACTGAATCGTCTTTTTCATCATGTCCACGTAAGGGAGTTTCAAAGTTTCCACAAAAGTAAATGCAGTCTATTATTTTGGACAAAATTTCACAGTTCTTTTTAACTTTTATATTATACTCATTGATTGAAAGTCTGTATGCCTCACTAAGTTTCTCCTTAATACTTTCAGTTCCTAAAAGTGACAATGAAACAATATTATCAACTTGCTTCTTTGACTTCTCATGCTTTTCAGTTTTTTCTTTCATTTTGTTCATAATTCTAAAACAATCTTTGTTCACGCTACATCACCTCCAAACAGCAAACAAGAGAAGCAAAACAGTGCATTTTTTACTTCACAACCTCAAAGCCAACTTTTCCGTTGGTACCATTCAGAATTGAAGCTACGAATATATTTCTTGTTGTTGCTTTTGCCTGGCTGAGATATTATATCATCAGTTGTTGAACGAACTCTTTTCTTAACTGTAACATTCTCATAGAGAGATAGCTGTGAAAACTTAAGCTGTTGAAGTTCACTTACAGTCACAGAACTTATTTCTTGGGGATGTCAGGTCATAGTTAAAGATTTCTGTTAAATAAAAGAACCGAAAGAAAATTAATCATTTAGAATAGCTGGAAGAAGAAGAATAATCTAATTATACACTCTTTTACACGTTATCACATTCAAGAATATGGTACACGGTTTATAAGCACAACACACGCCAAATAAAAAAAAAACTTCCTTCCATAATCACGCCAGAGCCGGCACTGCGAGAGCAACAGTGCTCTCTGCCTGGCAGTCCCGTCTTCCTCCCCACCCCCTCCTATATGCTTATGTGCACAACAGTCAAACACCACGTTGCTGGCACTGTGAAGCGCAGAGTTCCATACAAAGAGTTTTGTATCTTTTTCATAAACTTGGGGATAACTACTAAAATACTGACATTAAGCTTAAGGAATATATGTTGTACTACAAAAATAAATAAAGAATTAAAGAAAAATGGACTCATTATATTAAAGTATATCGATAATATCAAGTGGAAATAGGGGGTGCTGCATTTCTTGAGTGCCTATACACGAGACACCACCGTTACAATCACATTTTGAGTGGGTAAAAGCTTTTTCAAAAAATTTGAAATATTTTCTTTAAAATAACCATTGTAATAATAATAATAATAATAATAATAATAATAATATAACTATTCGGAGAGGTCTGGTTTGATTACATCTGGTGTTTTAGGCCCATCACAGGTATTATCATGTTTACCATTATTATGGTGACTTTTCGTGATCTGCTTGCCCTGACTTAATTATTGTACATACATTTCAAAGGACTCCATAACGTTAAATACCCACGGGAAATATAAAATAAAACAAATAATAATTAAAATGAAAACAACCGGGTGTCAAGTCAATGACTCATAAGATGAGTAGGCAGATGAGCTGACCACATAGCTATGGTACCGGCCGTTAGAGATATAAAATATTACGATCCAGCCTGTATTCGAACCCAAGCGATATTAATCTAAATTATTACGAGAAGCTTGTCAGAACTTACTCTTGAGTGGAAAGAAGGTCGACACGAGAAAACACATTAGAGAGAGATATGAAGCTAATAAGTTTATCTACTACTCTTGGCCTCAAACCTCCTTAAAACAACCAGCCTGGTTGTTAAAACACGCAGACCTGAACTGGTTGTCATGAGGTATAAGGAGCCAGGTTCGTAAGGGATTGGATTAGCTGTGGCGGGTCAGGTTGAGATTTTAATTTCATCCGGGTGACCCTGGGAGAGGGGGGTTCACGTGGTACTAGTTCTTATAAGCCTGTACATAATAATGCAGGTACATATTCTCTAATTTCTGCTTATCTTGCTACATGGCTCAATCGGTGGGCCATGACCTCCCTCATAGTTGGACCTTGCTCCCTGTCTTACTAGGTGTGCCATGACCTCCCTCATAGTTGGACCTTGATCCTTGTCTTACTGGGCGTGCCATGACCTCCCTCATAGCTGGACCTTGCTCTCTGTCTTTATCATTGTGCCATTACCTCCATCATAGTTGGACCTTGCTCCCTGTCTTACTAGATGTGCCATGACCTCCCTCATAGTTGGACCTTAATCCCTGTCTTACTAGGCGTGCCATGACCTCCCTCATAGTTGTACCTTGCTCTCTGTCATTATCACTGTGCCATGACCTCCCTCATAGTTGGACCTTTCTCCCTGTCTTTATCATTGTGCCATGACCTCCATCATAGTTGGACCTTAATCCCTGTATTTATCACTCACAGTGCCATGACCTCCCTCATAGTTGGACCTTGCTCTCTAACTCACAACTACAATAAAACGCGATGGCAAATATTCTCCTGCCTATGTCTCGTTGTTCTATGGAGGATGAGGGTGGGCTCACACTAAGTCTGTGGGGAGCTTATTTCCACGCGACTGAGACTTTAGGTCGAGGAAAAGCAACACTACGAGTAGACTTTTGATCCCGTGGCTGTAGAGAAAGAAGAGGAATTGAAGCAACCTCAAGTTCTACTGTCAGGGCTCAAGGACTCATCAGGGTTGGTACAATAGTGTCAGCCGTTTCCGATAGAGTTGCTGACTACATCCTGGATGGATACTTGCGTGATACTTAGGCCCGTATGCAAGAACAAGGCTGAGTGAAAGAAAAATTAGAATAGGTGAGTCGAATTGAGATCTACTTTGATACAAATCAACTCACCCTCTTGTTTCACTAGGCCTCGTTCTTGCACGTGGGCCTTAAGGTTTATTTAATCATTTTTATATTGCTTTTCAGCAAGGATCGAAGTGGGCTATAAGTGCCTGTGACCATCTTTAGAATTAGTTCCTTTTTGTAGCTTCCCAGCTTTGCAGCTCATGAAGACTACATCTCGGTTGTTTGATCCTATTTATTGTGTATATAGTTTATCATAATCTCAAGGTAATTTCCATAGAGATGTTGACAGTGGCTATGTCCTAGATTTGTGAGGATTCTTACTGCCCATCCAGACAATACGCGCTTTGATTCCCACGAGGACGAGGGAGGTTGAATTTTAAACAAGGTATCCATAGGAACTTAATATGGAGGGAAAGCGGTAAATCATCCAGAAAGCACTAACCTATAATCATCCAGCAGAACCCCATTCAGCGGCAAACCAAACTGGATGAGTCTGACATTTATTCAGCGTGCCCATCGATGTGAGTTGTGAAATAGGTGCCCAAAATAATGTGGGTTTGTGTTGGTCTTGATCGAATATTACAATTTCTTGCGTTGGCTGTAAGCGTTAGAGGATGTTGGCCTAGGTTAAGATAGCTTGTAGTTCATGCGTGACTAAAAATCTACTTTTATAAATTAAACGATTATTACGACAGTAAATAATTGAAAACAGACCTAGTTACACATAGTAAAAGAGTTTGCTCTAATACTCTGGTTTTGAGTTTGTGGTACAAGGATGATATTTTATGTTAAATGAGGGATCGGATTTTTAAAAGTCTTACAAAAAAAATGAATCAATAAAACGCACATACATATGTAATCACCAAAAACTGTCCTTACACAACCAGGTTAGATCAACTATAAATGTTGTCACAAGAAAATCTCGCACTACAAAATAAATGGCTCAGTTATAAATGTGTTCACCAAGGTATGTCCTAATACAATTGGAATGGCTCAGTTATAAATGTTATCACCAGAGAATGTCCTGATACAAAAGGAATGGCTCAGTTATAAATGTTATCATCAAAGAATGTCTTGATACAAAAGGAAAAGCTCAGTTATAAATGTTATCACCAGAGAATGTCCTGATACAAAAGGAATGGCTCAGTTATAAATGTTATCACCAGAGAATGTCCTGATACAAATGGAATAGCTCAGTTATAAATGTTATCATCAAAGAATGTCCTGATACAAAAGGAAAAGCTCAGTTATAAATCATCAGAGAATGTCCTGATACAAAAGGAATAGCTCAGTTATAAATGTGTCCACCAGAGAATACACTGATACAAATGGAATGGTTTGGTTGTAGAGCACAAGTGCGCAAATCCAAAAGCTTCTATTTTCAACTGTCCTCGCCATTTTGTCATCATTTCTTCACTTAATTGAAGCATTACTGTTCCAAAGGTTCTCATGGAACATAAAATGAAATCATTGTTCCAACTCATAGACGTGCTATAGAGTCACCTCGGCAATCATCTTACTACCTTGACGTGGATGAGTTTATTATTTAATACTTTTTTCCTTCCCCCCCCCCCCCTGTTCTTTTCTGAAATATTGAAGTTTTTATCTCCGTGTGTTCTNCCCCCCGCCAACCCTCCCCAATCTAGAGTTTTAGAGTTGAATGGTTAAGGGAGGCTAAGGTTCAAATACCTACGAGAGGAGGTGAGGAGTAATTCACTCCTCACTGCCGTTGACTGAATTGATCCTCGTATCGTGGTCTTGCGACACTTTGAGCTCAGATTTCACAAGGTTGGTACGGTCCGTATCGATAACTCTAGACCCTCCGTGAAAATAATAGGACTTGAGGAGGGTATCGCGTTTTTATTAGGGATGTCAAACTAACCCCATTTGGTGAATTTAAATTGCTTGTATCTTCAACAATTGTATATTATACCTTTTTTAAAAACAATTAATTATAAATATTTGACTCAGTGAAGCTTTATTTGTGGGTAAATATAAATGCTTGATGTTGCAATTCTTAATTAGTGAATTAATTATACATGGTATGCTTTACACTTGGTAAGATGGATATTTTACTTTGTTAGAATTAAAAAGAATTGTTTTTAATTACCGTTTATATTTTTTAATTATTTTTCTAGGCGATGAATAAGGTCATAGTCATGGGGGTTGGAGGGTCAGACCTCCCGAAATTTCATGAATAAAATATGGCTTTATTTATGGTTCAAACCATATAAAAATTAGAGTACAAGTACAAATCTGGGGGTTGTGTTACTATAAAAACCACGTCAGACAGCTTCTAGAACTGTTTATTATTTTTAATTTTTTCTAACCTTCGGCAATTGGAGGATGTACCCATTAACGCTCCCCCCCCCCCTCTCTGAAATTATTGGCTGGCTATGGACTTGGCTATGAAGTTCAATAAATATGTTTTATATGAGGAAAAATAGTGAAATAGGAAATGTTCAATAATATAAATTGAGAATTGTAAAATCGAGTATGAACTTAAGGGGATTCGGATGAGATTAGATTTAAAAATATATTTATTTTCATGTTTTAAGCTTGTCTTATTCGATGGATATTTAGGTTTAATTTAAGACCAAGTTTATGCAATCCTTTTAAGTGTAACATATTTTAAGGGCACTTTTTATGATGAAGCACGTCAACAAAATGGAACTTAATAAAATCATGAATATCACCATATCTAAATCTTCACTAACGATTACAGTCTGCTGTGAGCTGATTGAAGTTATTTCTGTGTTGACAATGAGAATGTCTGCATCTAAATCTTCACTAACGATTACAGTCTGCTGTGAGCTGGTTGAAGTTATTTCTGTGTTGACAATGAGAATGTCTGCATCTAATTCTTCACTAACGATTACAGTCTGCTGTGAGCTGGTTGAAGATATTTCTGTGTTGACAATGAGAATGTCTGCATCTAAATCTTCACTAACGACTACAGTCTGCTGTGAGCTGATTGAAGTTATTTCTGTGTTGACAATGAGAATGTCTGCATCTAAATCTTCACTAACGACTACAGTCTGCTGTGAGCTGGGTGAAGTTATTTCTCTGCTGACAATGAGAATGTCTGCATAATCTGCAGCTTGCAGGTCGTTGGATGCTGAGGGAGTTTTTAATTCATAGGACAACAAGGATATCAATTGGTAATTATTATTCTCATTGGTTAGAAATATTTCCTGACTTACAGTATTAACGGTTTCCCTATTAAAAGCAATGTCTACTTATTTTTTTCAAGTCATACTGATGAACCCTTTCACCGAATTTTATATTTAAAAGGATTTCCTCGTAGCCATTGCACATAATAATGAAACTCTGGCCGTAATCTTTTTTAAAAACATACTTTATTAATGAATATCAACACACAGGCTGCAACAACTTTATGTACGCTTCAAATATGCCATTAAAGTTTGCTTGGCGGGGCCATACACACGGTGTAGCAGAAAATCTTTATCACAAACTTGCTCTTTTCAGGGTCTAAGTCTATCTCATCAGTCGCTTCAATAGAATAAAAGAGTGAATACGGAGTTTGTGTGAAATGTTACATAATCCTATCCTCCCTGCCCCCTATTTTTAAATATTTCGTCCAACTCATTAATTGCTGTTATCAAAGAAGGAATACCCCGGTATACTCGGATGATAGGCTTGGAATTGAGTTTTTCATCGCACAACGCACACACCTCATCACAGTTAATTTTCATAAACACTATCGTATTGAATTGCAGAAAAATTGTGAATAAAAGTTGTTTACAAATCAATGAAGGAAAACTTATTTTAGCTTTTTAAGGTAGTTGGTAATATATATTTGGAAGAATGTACAGGAAAGGTGGATATAAACATGTAAAAGGGAACACACACAATATAGCTTTTACAATAATAAGAACACAGTCCACACTTTATATTGCTGTCATTGGACAAAGAGGTAGTAGCTGCCTCTTGAAGAAAATTGATTGTAACCATCCAATCCCCCGACCTAGGTTTCATTCTATCGGAACTCATCAGGAAGGAGTGTGTTAAATGCCCAACGTAACTTCCTAAAAGAGGAAACCAAAAAATACAAAAGAGAGAAAAAGGAAATATATAAAGAATGAAAGGACACTTAGATAGAATCATGTTAAAGGAACAAATAACATAAAACACAACACACAGGGCATGATCATAGGATGGGAATATATATCCTTAAAGCAATGAGACCTAGGTCAGGGGATTGGGTGATAACGATAGATTTTCTTCAAGAAGCAGACATTAACCCTTGGTCCAGTGGCACCAATGGAAAAGCCATATTATGTTGGTTCTTATTTGTGATTATGTTTATATCAATCTTTATTGTATTTTCTTTCAAATATATATTACAAATCAATTAATTACTCATCCAGTTAAAAAACATTTCCGTTTCAAAAACAACCCCCAATAATATAAACTTTGCAGTTGCATTGTACAGTACATTTAAAACAACACTCACCGCTTGATATTTTAAAACAAGTGGCTTTACGAAGAGTTTCCGTCGCCAGCTACATCCCTTCTTTAATATGCCGACTACGTGACCGGCTGTGTTCATTTCAAGTGAATAAAGAAGCAGGAAGCAGTATGTAGCATCGATATCCTCGGCGTTGACGACTTTCCTACAGACAAGATTGCGTTTTTTTAAATAAATATTTCTTTTATCAAATATTATAATATTAATTCAATATAAATATAAGTTATTTAAACAAACGGTGGAGTTGAGCACAAATTAGGGGCTTAAGTAGGGGTGGAAGGGGATGCGAGAAAAGGCCAATGTTATTGCGGTTTTTGTGGTTAAAATAAATAAAATATTGCTCCAGTACAAACATCTAATTTATTTATTCACGTGTTGATATCAACAGTTGTTGAATACCTGTCACGAGCCTGGTGGCATTATCTAACAAACTTTTTAAATGGAAAGAAAATTGTCATTAAATTTCAGAACACACTTGACAGATATTCAAGAAATTTTGAGATCATCATGTGAAGAAAATTAAGTTCTATGTTTGTACTGGAGCGATATCTTCTTCTTTTTTTTGCCATAAAAACTGCAAAACACTGGCTTTTTCTCGCGTCCTCTTTCATCCCACTGTAAGTGTATGATGTATGACGCAATGCAGGGACTCGTTATGCTCACTCTGCATTGAGCTAACTTATGCAAAATTCCGTTCCTTTTAATATAAACATGAATAATAATGTGATGATTAACTAATCATTATAGAAATTCTAATATTCCTGGCAATAATAATTCGTTCTTGGGTATGATTTTTTTCAAACCCTCTTTTTTTGTTTGACAATACAAATACGCCAATAAAACACAAAGTATATATATTGTATAAAATGTTATGTTCTGTCTATTTGTTCCCTTACACATTACTTAAGAAACATTCCAAGATAATTGGGAAAAACCCTTGATCCACCATTTTTCCAACATGGCGGAGCACAGTTCGGATCGGTCAGGACTTTTAATATGTTGTTAAGGAGGTCCATTACAACAATCATATAAAAACAATCCTTATCAATTATTGTGTCACCGGTCAAGTATAATAAATTTATAATTCGCTTGAACTAATACACACAACGATATGTACCAGCAAACATACAACAACCAGATACAACCAACTGTGTATACCAGCAAACATACAACAACCAGATACAACCAACTGTATGTACCAGCAAACATACAACAATCAGATACAACAAACTGTATGTACCAGCAAACATACAACAACCAGATACAACCAACTGTATGTACCAGCAAACATACTACAACCAGATACAACCAACTGTATGTACCAGCAAACATATAACAACCAGATACAACCAACTGTATGTACCAGCAAACATACAACAACCAGATACAACAAACTGTATGTACCAGCAAATATACAACTACAACAGACAGACTTTAAATACCGACAATATTTTATGTTTTGCCTCTCCTCCATATATTTATTTCGAAATAAACAAACGTGTCGTATGTTAAGTCAACAAATAAAATAACTTTTTAAGCATGTTTTAGAAAGGTGTTACCTGGGAGTAAGATAGCTAATTGAAAGAGGACATAAATTTGTAAAATGGTTGCTCATTAAATTCATCAAACAATGCTTCTTTTAAAAAAAATGAACAAAAAATTCAAACTACATTTTATAATTTAGTTGATCCAAATTTGAAATGGAAACTGCTCGTTTTTTTGTGAATGTTAACCAGACAACGCAGTCCATGAATCAATGCAAGTCTGTTCCCAGCCGCCAACTGAATATTGACATCATTTGTTCAGTAATATTTGATTGAAATGGGTATTTATTTATACCCTTATTTGGTCAGCTTGAGCCCATTTTATGAGAGATTGCAGAGAGAGGGCTGTTAATTTGTATGGCGGTCGGTAGAAAGGGCCGGCTGGGAACTTCTCAGAACTTACAGGTCCGGAAATGAGTGCGTACACTACACACATACTATTCTCATATGAGGGGGCCTTCCTTATCTGACAACGCTACGAGTCTAGGGGTCCCGGGATTGATTCCGGGCTGGTACCTTGGGTATTTTTCCCGAAAGGGGAACCACCCCAACGATCAACAGGGTTTGGTTAGTTAGGCATAAGTTAGTTTGTGTTTCCACCAGTTCCACACACACTCATACTCACGATCTCCCTCATATTCACTATCACCATCATCTCATCTCATATCATCTCATCGGGACATGGAAAGAGCCTCCACGGAAAGGATGTACGATTAGTACATTCGGGTGTCCCCTGGGATTAGTGCTGACTAATATTTACACTACTGCGCTACGAATGATGTATCCCAGATGCGCAATATTATTATTATTATCTGATAGCTGGAATAGTAACTGGATATTTTATTTTCATACGTCATGTAATCTGCCACCGTCACTTTTGATAGAAACTATAAATACATATACAATAATTACATAGCAAAACGTTATAAATATTATTGTCCAACACCTTAGTTCAGTCGGTAGCGTGTATGTCTATTGAGTTAAGAGTCCTTGATTCGATTACTGGCATGGCTGAAAAACTTATCATCGTTGAAATGGAAGTTAAACCTTTCACAGTGATGAATTAATGCCTGGGTGCTGGATGTTGTGTCTGTTCTATGTATAGCTTAATTAATAAATCGTGTACTGATATAATCAGTCATTTAATAAAGTACACGTGATATACCTCAAATAAGTGAAAAAATATCAATGTGGACCGTATGAACACCCTCTATTAAACTTTGAACCTTCACTCAATGTTACCGGTTTGAGTGTTGAAAGAAACATAATATTACAAATAAAGGCCCAAAAATGTCACTTTTTATCAAAGTTGACTCGCTGTTTAGGCTCGTTTTGATGGTCTATGGACGCCTCCTTCAGGATAATGCCCCCCTCCCTCCTCCTCGGCGCCGTGAGAAATCATGGTTACTGTAACGAACTCCTCTTGACGGAATAAATCAGATTGGAAAGTCTCTATCTTCACTTCACTCTCATTCTCCGCCATTCAAATATTTTATGTTCAATAAAGAATAATAGTATCATTTAAAAAGATGGGAAATGATTAAAATAATTTTAACATTTTCATTTTGGTCACTTTGGTTATATTTTCAAATAATATTACTGTTTTTACTTTCTCATATACAGAACGCATTGCAATCGTGATATGTCAACCTTAAGATTGTGATAAATCCTGCAAGGTTGTGCGCCCCCAAACAATGGGCTTCAGATTTATTTTGGTCTCCATGTCCTTCTGTATATCCTTGGGGCTACAGACAAAATGGTTTGATGAATTATGTTCAAAATTGAAATTTAGATGATGAATGATCATGTCTCGGTTTTTTTTTACTTTTTCGCTATCTTACAAATAGATAAATTAATGTGATCGTCAAAAAAACTAAAACTCTAGATTTTGATGAGTTTCAACGAATCCAAAAAAGTTGTTTTAACGAATTAGATTAAATTATGTTTCTAAACATTTATAAATATTCCAAACAAAATGTCTACCCTTAATATCACGGAAAAATTACTTTAAGGGTTCCAGTCTGTTTCGTAAATTCTTTTTTTTAATAATATCTCCGTAACTCTTTGAGATGAAATTACTTATCATTGCAAATATGTATTGCTATTTATAATACAATTTTTTTTTATAAAAACAATAACTTTCAAGCTATACGCAAATATATATTAACATTTCGAACACTAAAGATTAAGTATTGTAACCGTAAAAAAAATGCAACCCGAAATAATTTTCATAAATCATTTTCCACTTCCAACTTTGGAAAATTGAGATACATTCCCTTAGTAAATCTAATTTATTCAGCCTGACTTTTTCCCTGTGATAAATATTAGACATATAGAACGATGGGATGCTCTCTGTGTGTGTTATAAACGGGCATTATAAGTTTTAATAAACATTCAGGGTAAGCTAAGAAAGCCCATGCCATAGTACTCAGTTTTAAAAGAAATAATATAGATTCTTTCTTCAGCGTCAAGCGTATTTAGGGAGGTTATTCTGATAGACTTTCCATTCTCCCTCCATGCAAATTTAGTGTACACTTCCTCAAATTTTGGATTGAGGTTTAAGTGGCTAATTTGTTTTGTGTGAATGTTATTTATTATGCCAACAAAATATCGTTTTGAGCATTAAATGATATTCAAAATTGTATTTGATATTAATTATAAATTTATGTAAAAGTTATATATTATTTCATCAAAATCTAATTGCAAACATTAAATTTCTTTGTTGCTTAAGTGGCTAATTTGTTATGTGTAAATGTTATTTATTATGTCAACAAAATGGCATAGTTGGCTGACGCGCTTGTTTCGTGTAGAACCAGACTGTCGAGAACGGGGGAGATTGAGATTAGAATCTCAGTCGGGTAAACTAGGGGTGTTTTCCACTCTCCCTCTACGCAAATGAGGGCTTACTTCCAATTATAAATTCATAAGCATAGTTAGCATTAATCGTATAACACAAACGGGTAGTAAGACGCGGTGCTAAAATGTGACATTTACCCGTCTGCGCTATTTAATATTTTATTTCGGCAATGTTATCACGTGTATATTGTCAGTGCCTTTCTGTCTTTGAAATTCCAATAAAACTTTCACGGGCACGTACAATTTGAAACGCCTTATCTGAGTTCGAATCTATGTTGGGGCGAGTTTGGGTAATTGAATACCTGTTGAGATATAATATTGGTAGTTTCCACTAAATGTTTTTCCACTCTCCCTCCACGTGAACGTTGGAACATTTTCTTACTCCCCCACCACACAAATACAAATGTGGATTCAACCTTCCCAATTCCTAATTCATTAGCGCAATTTGGACGGGTAGTAAGACGTGGTTTTAAATACTGATAAGCGTAACTTCGTGGCTATTAAGAGGGAAGTTGGGGTATTGAATCCTGGTCGACCATATCACTCTGCATTCACAAAGTGCAGGTACATTTTATATCTTCCTTAGCCTTGTTATTACTTATGAATTTATGTAGTTATATATAATTTCGTCAAAATATAATTGCGGACATTAAATTCAAGTTACTCATTTCAATATTACTTATGAATTAATATAAGAGTTTTATATATATTATTTCGACAAAATATAGATGAGAACATTAAAATAAAACTTTTTTCTGTTGCTATAAGTGGCTCAAGGAATAAAACGGCTGTTTCTTTTTTTCACTTTACCTTTGGATCACCGTCACAATTTATAAATAAAAATGCATTTTATAATAATTTTTGCATACATGCATCGATGGTCGTATGGTATAAGGCGTCGTTATACTAGATGGTTAATGACAGAGTGATCTTCGTTTGATTCCCATTCTGAGATTGATTTTAAAATGCGGGTACAATTCTACCTGGTCTAGGAAAATCTGGTCGACCAACAAAACCTCTTTTTTTCACTCTCAAAAATGGGCGGAAGCACTGGAAGGAAGTACGACAGTTCTAGCAGACATTAGTTGTGCTAAAGATATCGAGGCTCAAATCCTGGTGTGCATACCGTCTAAATGTCAGACTCATCTATTTTTGGTGGGAGAGTTTGAAATTGAATCCCTGCCGTGTAAGCTGTTGGTAGGTCTCCCTCCGGAACATTTTCTTAATCATCCCTACCGCACGTTTAGTCTGAAAAGGGTGCGTGTAACCCTGACAGTGGAGGTCAGGGTTCAAAGAGGTGTACCGTCACTAGTGTCCCTCTCCGGCGCTGGGACATTTATACCTCACTCCTCCGGTGCAGGGCTGATATCTACATTTGCGCATGTCGACGGACGATACCAAACAAAGTAAACTTTTGTTGTGGGGGATAGCGGCCCCTAACTGCGGATTCCAAGGCTCCTGATTGTGCATAATCATAGTAGTGTCAATGCTCTCTAGTTGCGGGGAAAAACTCCACTACCACATAGATGGGGAAGGGGTGGGGGATGGGTTGCGACACTTGGAAAACCCATTGCCTGGAGGAAGGGAGAGAGGGGGTAGTGAGGGGAAAAGTGAAAGGGAGTCTTACAGCTGTGAACCACTGCCAACTGGTTGGTTGTCACACTCTTCGTTAAGCGGCCGTTGGGAAAGGTTCGTGCTCCCTTCATAGTCAGCGATGCCATGGGAGGAGCGCCCAACGCCATGGACTGTACGCCAATAAACTCCCACACAAATAAATAAAATAAATTCCATAACCCATCCCATTCGTATCCATACATAAAAAAACCAATTAGCACACATGAAAAAGCAATGAGCACACATAAAAAGCAACGAGCACACATAAAAAACAAGTTTGTACAAGAATAAAGAAGTTTGTAACACTGGAAAGGAGTCAGAGGGAGGAAAGGGGGATAGCCAACATCCAATCAGAGAGACACAAAAATTACGTAATCTTCACAATACACACTCTCTTCCACATCTGGATCAAATGTTAAAGGTCAAATTGTACCCATAGGGCCACCTAGGTAGTGTTTGTACAGCAATGATCTACCTTTACCATTTAGATTCACTAGTCAATCATTACCTTTTTATTGGTCTATATTTATAAATGAGGAATTTAATAAAACACGTTAGCCATAAAATGTCATGACCGGAAGTCAAAATTTTAATACGAGGTATTGACCCCTGTTCACCCATTTTCGATCGCTTTTATTTGGTCCTAATATAGTAGTTAGGACTTTAATTCTTTAAAAAGAAAACCATAAAATTTAAATCCAGGAGTCAAAAAATGTTTCACGTATGTATAACGCGATTTTTGCTAGGATTTGGTAGTGTAGATTATTTAGTTTCACATATTATATTACGAGTTTTGAGTAAATATCTCCATTTTTAAACACTGGAGTGAGAAAGTACGTGCGGATTTCCGTACCATGTATTTATTTTTATTCTTGCCCTCAAATTAAGATTACTTGAAACTGGCTCTAACGATTTTGTTTAAATTGGATATATGGGGAGTGTTTGACATTTTGGGTCAATATAAGTAGAAAGTTGGTCTTCTTGGTGAGAATGTGTGGGTTTCTCGGGGACTCCCACCCTATCATCTTACTTAGTTACGTTGTGCTCTCGTTCCTTGTTCTATCTTCACATAAGCACATTCATAAACTTATAAAAGCATTACACTTTCAGATATGTTTTAATAGGCTGTACTTTATTTAGATCCGTCTTTTTTCCTTCACTTTCACTCGCCTTCCATTAAAGTATAGTTTTAACTCTCCTTCCTATCTTCGTACTTTATCTCTTCCTTGCTTTAGCTCAGAATTATACGGAAAAAGTAAATATGCTTTTTATAGGATTTGTTTTATCTTCTAAAAAGGAGAGTCTTACTCGAGATTTTAAAGATATTTTTTCCTCCGTTTTAATAATCCTGTTAAATTCGTATTTCTCGCTGAGGGAATTTATGTTTGTTCTAAGTTGGATCACCTGGAGTATTTCCCACATTTCAAAACTGTGACTTTGAATCTCTTGGTCAACTAAATCTGTGGATATACTTGATTTTTATTTAAATTAGCAACCCGCATTGGTGATCACGTTAATTAGATGTCAAGCTCATCTGTTCTGGTTCGCCTGTGTCAGGGAGATCTGGGCTCGATTCCTGGCTGGGTCTATCGAGGATTTTTCTCATACACCCTAAATGAAAATACTGTTATATTTAATCTGAAAAGATACCTTCCTCATCTCTACTCAACTGGTGTTTATTTTTGTCACCCCACCAGTTTAGTCTCCGCGCATCTGTAATAGTTACTCTAATCTGTTAGAAACGAGGGAGGTTAATTTTATAGGAAATGTATTCGCAATTGTATGGAAACACAGTGGGAAACCACTTATCAAAGTCCCCTAGGTGCACCCAAACAGGACTCAACCCCCATTCTTCCCGTAACTGGTAGTCCAATCTCTCACCAGAGTGACTTCTTAGACCATTTGACCCCCGAAGCGGGTTAATTGGTGTGATTGAATGCACCATCAGAGATATAAGAAAATTAAGTGCTCTGTGGAGGACTGTCTCACATCTAATCAACAAATTTTCTCTTGTTAAAACTTATTAACAAAATATGTCTTCCTTAATTATAAAAAAAAGTTAATTTATTTCATAGTGTCTTATTTATAGTCATTTTATAAATTCTTGAGAAAAGCATATAGTTTTGGAGCACGCATGTAGAGAACTCCAAATAATCCATAAACAAGCTTGTAAATAACAACACAGCAGTCAACAAGTTGTGTCGGAGAGGCAATGTGGTCCCAGGTGCTGATAGCCCAGCCTATAAAGAGCAACACAGCAGTCAACAAGCTGTGTCGGAGAGGCAATGTGGTCCCAGGTGCTGATAGCCCAGCCTATAAAGAGCAACACAGCAGTCAACAAGCTGTGTCGGAGAGGCAATGTGGTCCCAGGTGCTGATAGCCCAGCCTATAAAGAGCAACACAGCAGTCAACAAGCTGTGTCGGAGAGGCAATGTGGTCCCAGGTGCTGATAGTCCAGCCTATAAAGAGCAACACAGCAGTCAACAAGTTGTGTCAGAGAGGCAATGCGGCTCTCCTAAGCGTGCAGACTAGACTAGAAGGAGAGAGGGGTTTGAGGGGCTCAGAACGAAGGATCGATATGTTAGCTAGGGGTGTCGGGGGGTGTAGGGTGCGCTTCCCCCTCTCCTCACTTCCCCCAACTAGGATACCTCAATTCCATTTTGATCGCAGAAGTTATAGGAGCTGAGGGTTATTACCCTCAAATTATACCCTTATTTATAAATAAGTGGTTTATCGTGTAGCTATTAAAGCTTGTTATAACACTTGTAGTGAACTCCGAATGACTTGTACCTTGCTAACCTGTTAAAATCCCTTGTTGGATTTCAAACAAACTATATCTGAGATGACTCCGCGATCTTTGCCTTTACAGAGGCCACTAGACTGATAGTCGGTGTCCTTGACCACTCATACACGTGGATGGGTAACCATGCAAACTAAAGAGTTTTTACCCCCAGCTCCTCCATTTTATTTTCATAACAAATCAAGTTTCAAAATTACTTCATTCGTCATTTGGTCTAACTTAATGAATTTCGAATTTGTGGTCGTTTAAATTAAAAGTTTAATTTACACTTTGAAACCAACCGGGATGTTTTTTAAATTATAATCAGGGGTGGCCCGAAGTTAATTTTGCGCCTGGGCGGGATTTATTTTGGCGCCCACCTGTATAACTAGGTATAGTATGAAAATAATCCCCAAACCCAACAACTCCAAACCTAACGTAACCTGGGCATGATGGGAACATTATTTGAAGGGGAACTCTACAAATGGCAATCAAACTTCACACGCTTCACTGCGAGATTGTACGTAAACGGCTATTATCACAAAAAATACTATTAGAACATGTTTGTAGACAATATTTTCCTCTTTGTTTTTTTACAAAAAACAATTTGACATAATGAATGGTTTACTAGATAATTGCAATAAACAGTTGTATAAGAATATTTGTCAATATGGCTGATGTCAAAATAACTTTTTAAGAGTAGTTACGTTAGATGAGGAAATAAAGGCTTGGGGAATATTTTCATATCATTCCTAGGATACATTAGACTAGTTTGGTGCTATGTCTGGTGCCCCCTTGAATATTTAGTTTGTTATTCAGGGAAATCTCTGTTCAGTTTGCCAATGTAAGACAGCTTGTGTCCCTTGTGGGCGTGCGTCTGTACTAACATCGCTGAGAACTGGGACCTGTTCATTCTGTTAATGTAAGACAACATTTATCTCATCTGTGTGTGTCTACTTAATAGCTCAGAACTAGGACCAGCGCTATCAACAAATCTGCTAATAGTCTCCATGATAGCTACTTGTTCTGCTAATACTACCATGATATTTGGTCGTTCATACGGTAGTAGTCGACTTGTAGTGTTCACTATTGAGCTGCGTATGAAAATATCGGCTACGCACACAGGTTTTGAACATCTCCAGAAAGCAGTGTTTCTCTCTTTCTGATATAACCGGTAGAACAGATCAACAGCAGGATTCCAATACTTTAACAAACACAAACATTGATAACATTTTACTATATTATTATTGTGATTTTATATTTATTGATAATCTCCATCAAAAGTAACAGCTAAGATCACATGATTTTATGGATAAATATTTTTAAGTAAACCTAGTTTTTTATTTGGATTATTTAACGTGTACTTTCAGTACTAGCTAATAAACCCATAGATTAACTCAAATATAAAACAGACACAACACCCAGTCCCCCGGTCGTTAACTCAACAATGTGAAAGGGGAAACCCATATTCCATCTATGATAAATTTTCAGCCATACCAGAAATTGAACCCGGGACCCTTAACTCATTTATCGGACACGCCAACCCCTGAGTCAGAGTGTTAAACTTAGATCTAGCAGATTTGTACCTGTCAAAAAAAGTTCTTCATATGAAAACTGGACAATAGCAAGAGACTATTTGTTACTGTGACTTGAAAATAAAAAAAGACAGTTGAAAGTAGATTGAAAACTGAATGACAGGTTTAGAAACTATACCGTGTCCGCTTCGATCCCCTCTTTGTTTATATTAGATAGCATCGGTTCACTAGTTTTTACCTCTAGAAAGGTTTTCTTTTTACCACGTAGTCAATTTTATTTATGAGAGAAAATAATATTTCTTTTTTTAAAACAAAAACCACTCGTATTAATTTCCATACAGTGGCGTGACCTGGCCGTGTGTGGTTGTGACCGTGGGGGGACAGTGGACACGCATAGGAGGGAGCTGTACATTATGTCTTTTTTAACATTAAAAAATGGTTTTATTATTTTTTTACAGGCTGATGCCAAGGGTTAAAATACTGTGCCCCTCTGGTTACCCTTGAGGTGAACTCCATATAAATCTTCATTTCTCTGCATCACAGGAAGGAGACTACATTTAATTGAAGCAGTAAATCCGTCTGAAAGAGGACACTAGATTTAACTAATTTCATTTATAGGTCCTTCTATTCGAGGCATACACAAATTGATGCACGTGGTTTAGTGGATAAGTCCTTCTGTTTGCATATTTGAAATCATTTACTAAGCCTTGCTTTTAATTTTTTCAATACTTTGGGTTGTCTTGGAAAATTTATTATTTCTTTATATTTTTTTATTGGGATAATCGTCAAAACAAAAATGCCCTTAAAATCTAAAACCCAGATAAAAACTTTTATTTTTTTTAAATAATAGAAAATATGCTTATTGTTAATGAATGGCTGCGTAACGAAGGAAAAGAAATCAGTACAAACCTCACATAAATAAAGTTAAAAGTCAAAAACCCTCTCACATTTTGGAAATCCTTCTTTATTGCGTCTTTGTTTGATTTACAAATGGGAGCGATTTGAAAGCTAGACCTTTAGACTTAAACCGCCAACTGTATTACTTAATTATCAATCCGAATTAGTATATCAGTGGCATGGTAGCCCAAAAGTCATATTTAAAACTCCTAAACGTATTTCTCAAATATCAGAATCAAACTGAACGAACTGATACTGAAAGCTCACCTCGGTTATATCGAGGTCTGAGGCGTTACCCTTACAACTTACTGGACTGCTGATGGCACGGAGATAGGGGTTCGAATACTGGTCGAGTGAACTGAGGAGGGTTTTACACTATCACCCTCACGTAGATGCGGATAAACTTCCTCTAAATTCAACCTTTCTCATCTCTAAGCACATTACCGTAATTAGTTAATATGCAAATAACCCAAACAAGTAGGAAGACGCGGTGCCAAAAAATTAAACTAATATTGAAAAAGAAAAACACCATAATATTGCTGTGTCCTTAATCTTTTTTTTACATATCATCTTAACACCCACATGAGATGTACCTATGTTATCATACAAATGAGTTAGGGGGGAGGAATGTACAGTTGTATAAGAAATTCAACCTCTTTTTCGGGAAGAGAGCATTGAAAATCATTTTTAATAAGACACAGCAGTAGACCTGACCAAGATTCAAACCGTGACCTTACCGTCAACGGCAAACCAGCTCTATGTTCGGTTCACGTGCCCTGCGATATGGGTCAACCATAATCAAATATACTGAACATTCTACCAGCCTTACAGAGAGAGATATTACATTGGCCCTTTGAACCAGGGGATCTTAATCTGTGGAGAATGCCTTCTCGTGGGAGGAATGGACAGATTCTAGGGGAGGAAGGGGTTGCCTCTCAGCTATAAATGGCTTTATCCATATTTTACGCAGAAAAGGTTAAATAAAACGGGGATATGGAAACCTAACACAAATATTTCATGCACAAACGTTGGGTGATACACGTTAGCTGTTAGCTGGACAACATACTTAAAATAGTTCTACAGGATGCCACTACATGTCTCTGGAAGCTGCAGACAGCTGAAAATACCAACAAAACACAATCAGTGAAACACTGATCAAACCTTGTACCCTTGAAATGGTTTAAGCTGTTCTCGGGCACCAACAATGGAAACCAATTGCGGAATATTTTTGTAAAATGACGTCATAAATTGAATGCCTACCCCGAATAATGATCTAACCCACATTTTTCTAATGTCGAGATTTGGTTAGAATAGTGATATATCCCTCACCAGACGTTATAATCTTTGTTCAGACAGAGAATATATTGTTAGGTAAAGGAATGGTGGCATTGCAAAGTTGGCAGTACTGAGAATAATGATCTAACCCACTTCAAGATGGCGGACCATAGTGGTGATGTGTTAACAGACAGTGTGAATAAACAGTTGAACAAGGGAAGAAGACGAAAGATAAGGATAACAGAGTGGCAGGACAAGTTAAGAAAGGCAGCAAGGAATCCTGGAAACCCTTATAAAACAAAAATGGGTGCTTTCAAAACTGGAAAACTGCCACCAAATGAAGTGAGAAGAATACTGATCTAACCCTCATTTATCAAACGTGATGCCAGAAAAAATTATTTAATAATTTTATATTATTTAATTATCTATTTATTGTCTTTGTTTGGTACATTTATTATTAGTTATAAAAATAATTTTTGTTTAGGTGTGGTAGCTCACCCAGATGCGATATATGTAACAAGTAATAAGTTTTGTTGCTGGATGGAGTAGACCTCTTTTGTAGCATTATATTGTGTGAAGCTACGAACTTATATATATAATAGTTTTGGTTTGCTAAAAGAGTGGTACTCTCAATACGTTTTCTGTATTGTTTTAGATTCCTTAAAAAATATTGTAAAATGTATCTGTGCAGGTTCGAGTCTGCAAGTGTATGTACGACTGCAACAATTTGACAAAAGAGTCGAGACTCTTGTTATTTCAAGAATTTTGCAAGCTTTCTTATGATAGTCAGTCGAGATTACTTGCTCAACAATGTATCAAGAGTGAAAGTATTAAAAGGAGAGACATTCCAGAATGTATCTCACGGCGACACTGCACATTCAAGTATTTTTTGTTTATTGAAAACAAAGAGTACAGTCTGTGTAAAAATACTTTGCTTGACACATATAAAATTTCCTCACGAAGAGTAAAAACCCTACAGTAAAAGATTAAATATAGGAAAGAGCTTTCAGACAAGAGGGGGAAACACCAAAACAGACCTAGAGCCATCAAAGACAGCATTAAGTATACCATAAGGAATCATATTAAGTCTATGTCCAAACAGGAAAGTCACTATTCAAGACACCAAAACCAAAACCAAAAACTTTGTCTTAGTTCAGATCTTAATGTGAATAAAATGTACAATTTGTTCTTTGAAAGAAATCCTGGAGTAAAATGTTCTCTTAGCTTGTATAGAGACATTTTCCGCGGTGATTTTAAACCGAGGTTTGGTGTGCCTAGGTCAGATACATGTGATACATTGTGATGAGATGTACATGCAACTTGTGTCAGCAGCTACTGAAGAGAAACAAAATTAAATTATACATAAAAGCACTCTACATCACATGAAGGCAGACGCTGCATATAAAGCCCTACAAGAAGACACACAACGTGCTAAAAAACCATACAGATTATGTTGTATTGTGCACAGATATGCAGAAAGTGCTGTTTTGTCCAACTTCGCAGCACTCCTCCGTCTTCTATCAGAGACAGCTTTCCACTTATATCCAAGCTGTTCACAACATGACAACAGATAATGTCCACATGTTCATGTGGCACGAATCAGTTGCCAAGAGGGGATCTGCGGAAGTATCATAGTGTCTTCTGAAATATATCATTCTTCATTTTGAGCCACTAAAGCCAGGAGAAATGAGGCATCTAGTGATTTGGTCAGACAGATGTGTTGGACAAAATAACAACTGGCGATGTGTTCCTTTATATCACTACCTGACTGTGAATAGATATTTCACAGTAATAGACCAGAAATTCTTAGTTTCTGGCCACAGCTTTCTACCCTGTGATAGGGATTTTGCTCTGATCGAAAGGAAGAAGAAAGAAAGTGTGGTTTACCATCCCAAGCAGTGGATTGAAGTTGTAGTTCATGCACGGCCATCAAACTCATTTCTAGTGTATTACATGGACCAGGAGGACTTCATTAATCTGAATGTGATTGAAAAATCGTTGAGGAAGGATCCTGAATTTAAAATCACATCAGCCCAGTGGATTCAATTCTCATCAGATGATATGGGCTCATTACGATACCGACAGAGTCATAACACACTTCAGCCATGGATTTCTGTTATCATAAAAAAGAAAAGCAGAGGAGTGAAAGGCAGATATGAAAACCCAATCCAAATGTCCATCTTGTCACTTCCTTCTCTTTATAATGAACCACTTCCGGTAAAAAAGGAGAAAAAGAAAGATCTTCTGGACATGTGCAAATTTATCCCANATATAAATCTACCATCTTATGACTAAACAGCTAATGCTTTGAACGAATTCTGAATAGGTTTTAAATATTCAAAACTGTTTTGACATTGATTGTATTTGATATTTAAAGGATAAAAGGCACGCTTGTTTCTTAGAGATTGGCATTGTATATAATCAGTGGAATATGTCCGAGAAAAGTATTATTTATTCACAATATCTTTAAAAAGTTGTAAAAAGATTGACCAGGTTCTTGTAATAATAGTAGGCTACTTTGTATTATTTTGATTTTGAAACTATGTCAACCTCAAGTGTGTTTCAGAACCCCATATGTGTTTTAATAATAAAGTAAATATGGTCTCAAGAAATTTAGCAACATAATCTGCTTAGTAAATTTATATTTTGCCCCCTTAAAAAGGTACCATATAAATCATGCGGTATTATCATAAGATAGTGAGGGGAAATATAACATCATTGTGGTTTTGTGTACCTTTGGAGGTTAGATCTCTATTCATCTTGAGAGGGTTGGATCGTTATTCTACTGAAATTGATTAACTTTTTAGTCTTACTTAAATTAGACCACTATTTTAGTTCAGTGACTAGTATTACCTATGCAAATAGAGATCAATCAATGCCTTTATAACAACGATAAACTGCCAGACAAGAAGGAATTTGTATTGCGTGTTGTTTTTTTTACCTCCTGAAAAATTTCACTTTTGTTGGTTAGATCGTTATTCGGGGTAGGCATTCAATTATAGAATTAGGGATGTGCTGGAGATATTTTAGATCAACTCATGGAGGAATGCAAGAAATTGATTCTGCCATTTGTACTTATATTGAATGAAAGTACTGATTAAGCTCAATGCAGCCGACTCTTGGTCATCGTGAGATACGCCAGTGATATGTACGGTGCATTAAAAAAGAATGTATTTTCTGTGAACCACTTCTTACTATTTCAATAGCTACTATGTTCCAACTAATGGACGAATTCTTTTCAAAAATCTAACTTGACTGGAAGACAAAATTGAGTTTCATATGTAGTGACGGTGCACCTTTAATGCTGGGAATAAAATCTGGCTGTGGAGTTTTAGTGAAGTGGAGGCTTCTAAAGTGGTAATATTACACTCCTTCTACATCGTCATTGGCATCAAAAAATCTCCCTCCAAGAATTAAATCAGCTATGTCCACTGCTATTCAATAATGAAATCAGCTATGTCCACTGCTATTAAAGAATGAAATCAGCTATGTCCACTGCTATTAAAGAATGAAATCAGCTATGTCCACTAGCTATTCAAGTTGAAAACTCCATATGATCTCGGGATTTTATTCACAAATCTTCAAAATATTCTGCCAAGAAATTGGAACGGAACATGAAGTTTGGTTGTATCACACAGAGTGCGCTGGCTCTCCCGTGGACTAGATCTAGCTCATGTTATGGAATTGAAAACTGAGATAGCACCATTTCTTCAATAACGTCAATGAAATTTTTTGAAAAATTTGAAACTCAAAGAAAGCTCCGTTATGTCGTTGCCATTTCTTGCAGATATATTCTCACACTTGAATGACATCGGTATTTCTATTCATCTATCAGAAGTGACTGTTTTGGATGCAAGAGAGAAGGTTACTTCTGGCTTCAAGCAAATATTTCAACTTTTGTGAGAGACGTTTGACGAAACGCAGCTATGCTAATTTTCCTACTTTGGAAAATGTTCTTCATTCCAGAAATAACTTTAGAAAGAACGTCAGAGAGTAGATTCAAAGTAATATTTTGATTCATCTGGTTAATTGCATGGACACTTTTAATGATTTAATCAAAACGAATTTAAATCTTTTCTAATTTAATTTGGAGTCTATGGATGATACTGAAATTCAAATTTTGAACTTCAGAAAAGAGTCCTGTTCAAAAAAAAAATCCTTCAATCAAAATATTGATGAATTTTAGTGCTTTCAAAAGGTTGCATACCCTGTTTATGAAAAAAAAAGTTTTAGTTCCGTTTGCGACAACCTAGCTCTGATAATCTAGGGTTTTAACTACGCTTGTCAGCGTAGAGACCAAAGCAAGAAATCGGTTGAATACCAGACATCATAAGCGCTTATCGTTGTATAAGATTGTCCCTCTAATAACTTAAAATCACTGATCACTAAGAGCGACATCCATCCCATTGAAGTGCTTTTTAAGATTTCCTAATAAATATTAATTTTAAATACAGGTTTTATTTCTACAAAACTGTTTAATTGCTTGTGTTTGTGTTCATTTCAGTCCAGGGTCTAAAAATGCAAGCTAGCCTAAAAGTTTAGGTCGAAACATTGGGAGGCATGGGTCGTAAGATAATCCCAAGGGAGGAGTGGCAGCAAAAATTTAAGAGCCACCGTTCCAAACAAACAGTAGCTGTTACATCCCACCGGTTTACAGATCCGTTATATCTCCTTCCATACATTCCGAGCGAGGCTAACTTACGACTAGATTATTCATTTGTTTTCTGATTGCTTGGTATTTGTTTCACTTTCAGTACTAGAGGAAAATAGTGGATGATATTTGTTAAAATAACAAATTACACGTAACTGTTAATGATTGTTTGTAGGTGTCAACTTTCATCAAGAACTTTTTTTTTAATACAAAGAATAGTCTAATTGCTATGTTTCGTGCGTGATTATTATTTTTTCGATATTAATGCAACTGAAATGTATTCTCGTCAATGTTGAAACCTGCGTTTGTAAATAAACCATATAACTCGTCATTTTATGAGATTCAGATAACTTATTCTAGTCTCGTGTTTAACTTGACGTGACGAATGTGTTTTTACAATATTCTCGGGGCACAACTCCATGGTAGCTCCGAGCCATACTAAAAGCCATCTATGAATCAATTAATCGTGTGGTAATTGCAATTTAAAATAAAATGACAGGCAATATTGTTGTTACTATTGTGTTTTTTATAATAGGCCTACGCTTTAGCGCCACGTAAATATTACACTTTGACACAACTTCTTAAAGTTTTGTAATTTTTTAGGTGTTTATAGCTTCTAAAATGTAACTGTCTGCACTGGAGGGTATTCGGACTTAAGGTGCCAGTCTCGTATGATCTGGTCTGCTAGTGTTTTCTACTAAATGGTTTACAATTTATAAATGGGAAATTCGATTCCTCAACTCTTTGATAACTATCGATCTAGAGAATCGGGAAGAAACCTTGATTTTTGATGCCTTGATTACTAAAAGATACGTGCAAATGATCGTGGATGTTTTATTAAGAGATGAATAAATCTAAATTATTAGAGGCCATTATTAATACTTTTTTGGTTATTTACTCACTCAATTTTTATAACAAAACTTATAAAAATATAAATCATATTCAAAAATCTAAAAATGGATGTTTTGCTTCGATTTGTAAATTTGTTTACCAATGTATTCCAGAAAAAACTTCCGTATTAACAGATGCCAACCATGTGTTAAGAAATATATTATTATTGATTTGCAAATTTACTGTCACATCGTAAATAATATAAGTGAAGTTTATTTCAAAGTCTTAAAACCAAAATTAAAATCATTACTGTCATTTGTAGAGACAAAAATGTTTCAACAATCTAATCAATTAAAATTAGTTTTTAATTTTATATTGCAGCCCTATTCCAGTAATAATCGAGTATCGAGGAATCGAGGTAAAAATTTAAGAATGGAATCGAGAATCGGAATTGAAAAACTGGTATCGTCTCATCTCTAACTTTGATCTCTCCCTCCACGCGCACAGGGGTACAGTTTTCTCTCATCTCTAACTTTGATCTCTCCCTCCACGTGCACAGGGGTACAGTTTTCTCTTATCTCTAGCTTTGATCTCTCCCTCCACGCGCACAGGGGTACAGTTTTCTCTTATCTCTAGCTTTGATCTCTCCCTCCACGCGCACAGGGGTGCAGTTTTCTCTTATCTCTAACTTTGATCTCTCCCTCCACGCGCACAGGGGTGCAGTTTTCTCTTATCTCTAACTTTGATCTCTCCCTCCACGCGCACATGGGTGCAGTTTTCTCTTATCTCTAACTTTGATCTCTCCCTCCATGTGCACAGGGGTACAGTTTTCTCTTATCTCTAGCTTTGATCTCTCCCTCCACGCGCACAGGGGTACAGTTTTCTCTCAGCTCTATCTTTGATCTCTCCCTCCACGCGCACAGCGGTACAGTTTTCTCTCAGCTCTAGCTTTGATCTCTCCCTCCACGTGGACAGGGGTACAGTTTTCTCTCAGCTCTAACTTCCTTTTCGTTATTACTTCAGTTCAGATATTGGGACAGCCCAGACGGGGGTAAGACAAACTCTCTCCAGGAGTTACACACCAATATCTTCATCAATTATTATTATTTTAAATTTTAAATGAAAGATTATAGACATAGTAGCTATTTGAACTTTTCAAAAATATTTATATAGCAAGTCACAAAACCCATAAATTATTCCGACAGCAATTTTTCAAGTTATAGCAAATGGATTTAATTTGTCCTTTTTTAAAACATGAAATGCATCAACTTCGAGGGTGATCTTATAAAAGTTTACAAATTTTAAATATCTAATCTTAAATCTGTTTATAATTGATGTTAGTTGGTGAATGTACGGAGGATATTAAGACAGTGTTCCTGTTATCATCAAAATATGGTTGAACTTTCTAGGGAAAAAACCCGTGGTGATCTGTATATTTACACAAAACTTTCAAAAAGTATGAGCTTACTTAAGTTGCCCTGTTTGGGTTTCTTTTCTGGGTACGACTTGTAGTTTTATAAAATGTGTAGTACTAATCATCTTCTTTATTTGGGAAAAGTTCAGTCCCGCGCCTTTTCTTACACCTAATATTATTAATATATGTTTTGGTTTAATTCGTGAGTCTTCACCCTGTATATAAATGTTCTAGAGTAAAACACGCCTCCATGTTTTGACAAGAAATGACTGATGAAGAAGTGTTGTTTACTGAACATTGAATCACAGGTATCTCTGTATGGATTCAAGTGTCACAATTTCTCTAAAGATGATACAACGAACTAAAGAGACGAACGGGGACATTTCCTTTCATTCATATGGATGTTTCCACTCTTGACGGGGATGTGGGGGTCTTTCTGTTTCTGACGTGCTCTTAACAGTTAACATTTACCCCAAAGAGGAGGGGGAGGGAAGTGCTATAGCAACCGGAGAGCAGGAACCAGGAGGTATAAGCTACGTTTTGAAGATGAGGATATTTATATCGTCACAAGTTTTCTTTATAAATCCATTATTTTACCAACACACAATATTAAACTAATTTAAACTTATGAAGAATTAACAATCTTTATTTTTAGACATTATATTCTTTAATCTTTCTAAAGGTCCTGCTGAGTTTGGGTAGTTATTTGAATTAAAAATAATTATTATTTAGGTCACCGCCATTTTAATATCACGTGGTTGATTATTTTTATTTTGTTATCCATTAATCAATGTGTTTTAAATTGTGTTGATTATTTCACTTGAATATTTTTGAAATAACTCAAGGTGGGGTATAATTTAGTATAATGTTCTTAAACCCACTTCCATTATTATTCTAGAATGATTACAATACTGTAATTTATTACTCTTTTTAGTGTATAAAAGATAGTTCATCCCCTCATCATAGCAGATCATTATGTTCATTAGCACTGACTCTTTCCTAATGTCGGATTTATAGTATTATTTCTCAGTTTTTAAAATGCAGATAATGATACATATTTGAGATAGGACGTAGGAATTGAAACACTTTCTTCTAAATGAAACATAAGAAGAAGCAACTGAGTAAAATGGTATTAACTGACCAAGCAGATCGACAATCTCCATTCAACTTATCAAGCTACATCCACCAGATATTCAGAAAGTTTCGTTGATTCCCCCGACCCGCCATCAACAAGTAAGTTTGGTGGGAAAAACAAACATCTGTCCAGGAAATATATCTCCGCTCTTAATGGGATTGAAGGGAGTGCAAGCTAAGGGGGTTGTTTTATAGAAAAAATGTCTGGCCAAAATAAATCAAACATTTCTTCATTAGAAATTATGGATTAAATATCTGAGATAGTAAATTAATTGTTAGTTACAGAAATGGCCGCATCTAAATATCATATTCTTTCTGTCTTAAAAGTGAAGAATGGCCCTGAGCACGGGACGAATACTGGATATCTAAGTGGTTTGGTGTACTAGACCAAAGGTATCGGGTTCAATTCCCGTGTCCAGGTGTTAGTTTTCAATCTAATTAATAACCAGTATAAATGTTTTATTTTATACACGTGGTAATCTCGACAGTTTTAGTGTTTGTCTTGATGGTTGTGGAATTTCATCAGAAACTCTTGAAATGCAAGTAAAAAGTGCGGATCAAATTCCGCAATGTCTGTAACAGACATTCAGCAATTATCGAGATTACACAGAACTATAACAAACCGCAGCTACTGAAGCAATATTCCACTTATTTTGAGTCTAAAAATGTTTTACTATAAAAATTGCAAAAATGTTTATCTTGAATCAAAGTTATCTCACCCTTCAGCACTTAACTTAAATCATCCAAGTCAGTGGGCATACAGACAAAGGTGTCAGTCTCATACTGTCTGGTTTGCTGGGTTTTGATCCTAAGCTTGGTAAACGGAGGTGTTGTTTTTATAATTTGTTCCCACTCTCTTTCTCTATCTATCTATCTCTCTTTCTCTCTATGTAATTGTGAGCATATTAACCTCCTCTAAGTCCAAATATTCCGATAACCAGGACAGGTCGTGACTCAAACATGTGCGGCAAATATAATTTACTTGTTAAGTGATTCATGAATCTAATATTGCCTTATAGATTTGTAAACTAAATAAATAAACAATTCGAGTGATACCTCCTGGAGTCAAACTAGGGACGTTCACACATTTGTGTCAGTAACAGAGCCACGGTGGGTTTTAAACCCAAAAACATTATTTTTTCAGCAGATGAGCCCTCTGTCTCATGGAAATGACTATTGTTCTACGTAAATTATTATTATTATTATTTAGCACCGCGTCTTACTAACCATTCGGGTTATATGCTTTAAGTACTAATTACGCTAATGGATTAGGAATTGGAAAGGTTGAATTAGAGGAAGTGAACCCACATTTGCGTGGAGGGAGAGTGGAAAACCATTTAGGAACCCCCCTTCCAGTTCACCCAACCGAGATTCGAACCTCGATCTCCCCGTCCTCAGCAATCGAGCTCAACACGACTAGTGCGTTAGCTAACTACGCCACCGAGGCGGGTAATTCTACGTAAAAAATAGATGGTATCAATGCTTCCCCCTCCCCATTTCTCCTCCAACTTGTTGCTATCGTGCTTAGAGTCACGCCACTGAATTAATAAGCAATTCCTCCCTCTTCCTCCCTCCGTATCCCCCTCTACACACTCACGTTCCTCCCCTGAACGTAGGAAAAGCCAGGCCGACTCATAAATAAGTTGAATTGATGTTATCTTCACGATGATCCATGGCGTGCTCTCGGAGCCATAGTGTGAAATGGTGTCATTTAGATCCTTAAACCTGGTACAATAGCACACCTAGCACAACTAGCACAACTAGCGCAACTAACACAACATGGTAACAAAACTCTCTACTTGCGAGCCGAACATTGGCCTAGTGTCAAGCTCGCCGTGGAATCTTGAAAGGACCTAAGTCAAATAAATACTTTGAAAAGAGAGGGTGCTTTCTAGAGTTGCCACTTTGAGAAATTTAGACATGACGTCACGACTCCAGTCTCTTGGGATGATTGGAATTGAAAAATGAAATATGAATCATGAGAAAATAGAACAAGGTCCTCTGAAAGAGGTCCAGGCTCCACAATAAAATATATTCAAAATTATTTGACTGATTAAGGTGAATTTTGCTGTGAATTGTGGCAACACTGCATGCCTTCATTTACTTTTAAAAACTTGATGTAATATTTTATCAATATATATATTTTTTTAATTTTTAGACAAAATTCCAGACATGAACGTAGAAACTAAAAACAATTTCAGTATCAATGTCTATAAGTGTAGGAGTACTTATTGTCTTCTTGGGCCGTTCTTAATAGCAGAGGTATGTAGAGCATATGTGTGATTAGTCAAATGGGGACAAAGTGGTTGATAACATACATTCTCATCATGTAGAACAGAGCCTATATGTGATTGGTCAAATGGGGACAGAGTGGGTGATAACATACATTCTCACCATGTAGAACAGAGCCTAATATGGGATTAGTCAAATGGGGACAGAGTGGATAACTGATAACATATCCTAGGTAAACCTTATAAGCTCTATTCACTCTGCCGATACTCCACGACACTCCACTGCTTAATATGTTCTTACTTTTTAAATATAAAGAAGCTTAAACCATTCATTCATGCTTACGCTTACATCAATGAGCTTTAGAAATTGAGCTGGATATGGACGGGTATGGTTTATTTGTAAATGTGATTATTTTTTTTAGGAACGCCACTATGTCTCCAGTCTAACATCTCATAAACTATAAGTCAGAAACTTTTCTAAGTGGAAAAACATTTGCCGTATTGGGTCTGACAGCCAGTATCTGGGAAATAAACACAGCTTTCGAGGCTCTATCATAACTGTGTTCTCCGAGCGTAGACACGCACGCAAACGTACGCAGGGGTCAATATAGGGACCAATGAACCCGTGCATATCATTAATCCCCATCGTCACCGGACAGCTAGGAACTCCCCCAACCCCTCCTTGGCCAGCCTCCATCGGCGGGAGGAGTTGGCTCTTCCTTCCGTGAGTACTGGGGCGCACACGTAGGGGCGTTAACCCCACGGAGGAGGTCAGGTGCCTTGCCTTAAGAATCAACAGAAAAGGGCTTTCATCCTAAGTTGTCCAGCGGGAACTTTGTGGAGGTGGCCTGACCAACTTTCCCGGAAGGTACTAACCACCACCCACATAGTGTTTGGCGAGTAAGGAGGGGAGGATCACTCCCATTCACTTCCACACAGACAACCTCGACAGATATTTAGTCACCCATCGAGTAAACTCTCTGGACGTTGCCAAGGGGTCACCACGAGGAGGCACTCTGTCAGGATTACTGGACTAGGAACAACCCACATGACTCTCCTCTTGTACGAGTCAGGACAGTCATAACGAGGAGGCACTCTGTCAGGATTACCGGACTAGGAACATCCCAAATGACTCTTGTCCTGTACGAGCTAGGACAGTCACCACGAGGAGGAACTCTGTCAGGATTACCGGACTAGGAACATCCCACATGACTCTTGTACTGTACGAGCTAGGACAGTTGCCACGAGGAGGAACTCTGTCAGGATTACCGGACTAGGAACATCCCACATGACTCTTGTCCTGTACGAGCTAGGACAGTCACGAGGGCGAGTATTTATCTCCAACCCATGAGATTCCAACCCTGACCCGGCTCTACCCTCAATATAAAATATGGACAGCTACACATCCGACATGAACATGAAAGAAGGCGTTTGGATGTTCAGAAGAGAGGCGTGATTGTCTTAAATCCGGACCTGTGACAACCTGGGGCCTTGCCCTGGGAAAATACGAAAGGTATATTTTGGGGGAATAAAAAATTTACTAAATTCTATCTTTATTTTTCAAAGTGTACATTTTACGTGACTTTTTACTGCCCACTTTTGTCGAATTTCGTGACTTTAATTTTTAGCTGTTTACTTTCTAGTCTGTGTTTATTTTAGTTAAAATACCAAATTAATTATTCCCGTTAAAGAAGGTTTGAGCTACCATTCCGACAATAGTAAGATATAGGATATAGTAATGGAACATAGCGCGTGTATATTTATAGAGTTTCGTAAGGTCCATCAACCCAAACAAGTCTCACCTTTGTTCTGACTGGAGTATTGTGAACATAGCTTAGTTTTTGTATGTTTTGTTAGGAATGTTATATTGTTTTGTTTGGTTTTGTTTTCTGACTGAAATCTTGTGAACGCAGTGTAGTATACTGCTGTTTATGTGGGCGCAGGTGCGGTCCAGCGTGGTGGGGGTGGCAGGAGATGGGAGTGGTGCCACTGTGCAGCAGCAACAGACGGAGGTGCCGTCTGGGTGGGGCGGGCCGCTGCAGGCATTGAGCGCAGCTGCAGCGGCGTGCCTGAGGGCGCTGTGTGGGTGGCGGGCCCCAGCTGAGGAGGCTCAGGAGCCTCCCATGGCCCAGCAGACTGGGCCCGGCCCCAGCCCTGGCAGTTCCTCCTCTTGCGAGGACGGCTGCAAACCACCGCCCAAGAACTGCTACAGGCTCGTACTGCTCGGGTCGTCGAGGGTCGGCAAGACTTCCATAGTTGCCAGGTAACACACTGTCTGCTTGACCCTTGGGTTTCCACTGGCTCCCACACTAGCTCCTACACTGGCTCCCTCACTGGTTCATACACTGGCTCCCTCACTGGTTCATACACTGGCTTCCACACTGGTTCATACACTGGCTTCCACACTGGATCCCACACTGGCTCCTACACTTGAACCTAGACTAGCTCCTACACTGGCTACCACACTGGCTCCCACACTGACTCCCTCACTGGTTCATGCACTGGCTTCCTTACTGGCTCCCTCACTGGCTCCCAAACTGTCTCCCACACTGGCTCCTACACTTGAACCTAAACTAGCTCCTACACTGGCTCCCACACTGGCTCACTGGCTTAGTCGTGCGGGTAGTCGTCTCAATAGTCGCTATAGATGTCAGGGGAGAGAACCCCGTGTTTTGGGGATCTGCCCTCAGTGGCGGAGTAGTCCTTTGATAGCTCCTAGAACCATCAATTTACCGAGGAGGTAGCTAGTAGCTCCTTTATGACTCTGCCCCAAATATTAATTATTTTGTTAATACATATTTTAAAGCAACTGTGTTCAATAATTAAGGTTCCTTAATTCTACCAATAATAATAAACATCCATTTATATCTATATAATTTGTATTGTTGCCAATCAATGATTATAGGCCTATTCTTGGATTCATTACATTATATTTGAGTTTATACAGTATTTTGGTTTCAAGTAAGTGAAGTTGATCACCAAGGAAAACTGCATTTAAAGTTACAAAGTTACAAAACTCAAATTTAAAAGTAGCAGCCACCTCTGATGCTGTGATTATAGCAGGGCATATAGATATTTTTAAAACCTATTTTATGTAATGGTTTCAAAAGGAATTAATAGAACTGTCTTATCGCGTTTGGATTAAATCCGTTGTATTGTTATTTATTGATTTTATTCATATTTTAATATTTAGGGTCTGACACGCCAACTAAAGAGAAACCAAAACCTCTCATAATAGCTCTCAATACTTTGCCACCATTTTAATAATAGACATGACTAGTTTTTTAGCTTTAAAATTGGGGAATATGTTGTTAAAATATATATCCCCTCTATTCTTGGGGATTTACCTTTTTATTAATTTTGGACTGATTCTTTTAACTATCTAAACGCTATTAATTGTAAACAGGTCAAACTAATATACAGGGTGTCCATAAATTATTCACACTTTTATAATCCTAAAAATTCATTATTTTTGGAGATATTCTAAAACGGTTTGCAGTAGCTAATTACACAAATCAAGACATTTTAATTTTAATTGAGTAGACTACCCCAGTTTGGTAAATACTTCAGTAAACCAGATCCCACCTAAAAGAACATGTTTATTAAAGTTTATGATGCGATGAATAATTTCTGGACATTCTTTCCTGTTCTCAGCGTTATGAACATCAAGTGTGGTTTTGTCTCAATGCTCAACTCATCAGGTACCGACTGTAATTGTCGGCGTGTACGTGTGGGATGAAAGAGTTGACCAAATAAAGAGATTATGTGAGCGGGGACAATGAAACGTATCAAAGGAAAAACTTAGATAAAGGAGAAAAGGTATAGAAGTAGAGCAGGAAGTGAGCACACAGATATATTACGTTTCCTTTTGACAGTCGTGAACTCAGTTTTATTTTATCGCAGTGAACACACGTTTATATTATGAGGGTGGAAAAAATACTAACACTTCACACTAAAATTGAAATAAAATTGCTAATGCAAAAAATATATATATGTAAAACCAAATCGTGTCTACTTTCTAGTATGATGTATTATAGTTTGAGAGAAAATGTTCAGAAATCACAAATGATTTATTTTATTTTCTTAAAACGAAAATACAAACTACCAAGATAACAATTTTAAACAAAAACATCGAAAACTTTCTAATTAGATTTTTCAAAAAGTAGTCATCAGTAAACAACCCTTAATTTTAGGGTTAAAAATAAACTAAATATCCTGAGAAGATCCTAAAACATCTAAATATAAAGTTTGAACAATTCCATCAAACACTTTTGACCGTGCCCCAGGGACAGACAGACGGACAGAATTGTAAGAACCACTTTTTTGAGTTATGGGGGTGTATAAGACGACTTCTCATAATCTCGAGATAGAAAATATTCACGGCTATAATAATGTAACTTCAGTTGAGAACGTAAGATGACGTAAGCCACATTCCATTGTAAAGGTGGTTACGTGATTGTGTTGTTATTCCAGTCCGATACATCTGAGGAATGTAATATCGTTATTACAGTTGTAAGGAAGGAAAGTGAAGATCGTCTCCTTCCAGTCTGCTGCGTGGAGACTTGATAATCATCGCTACGTACCAGAACAAACGGTTCAATTAAATATTGCATCATTTCATCGGCGAAATATTCCTCATGCTTTCCTCTTATTACTATTATTACTGTTAGACCAAGAGAAATAATTTGTATTACTTTTTATTTAGTAATTACCACTTAATTAGGACAATGTTATATAATTTAATGGAATATATTAATATGAATCACTTCAATAGAAAAGAAAAGTACTATTTTTAAATATTTGTTATCATACTCCCAAAACAAAATATGCTGTAGAGTAAATTCGTTTACCCTTTTACCTATTTAAATACAAATTCCAATTTTTTTCAATGCTTAATATTGTTATACATTCTGTGGCAAATAAAATAAAATAAATGTTATAATAATTTCAATAAAATAGTTTTTCAGTGACATTCTAGTAGATATATAATCTAATAATTACAATGCATTAATTTAAACTAAACTTTATGTACATGATTGTTTTTCTACAACTCTCAGCTCAGTACTCTTTAGTTAAATAAAAAAACTGAGTAACTGTAACAAATACAATGGTGAGGCTAATAATAAGCATGATATTAATTCAGTAGAACCAGGTTCCTTTATATCTGCAGGTGACTTCTCCCTAGGCAACAGGAGTACGCAACAAGTTATTTATAACTGCAGGTGACTTCTCCCTAGGCAACAAGGGTACACAACAAGTTATTTATATCTGCAGGTGACTTCTCCCTAGGCAACAAGGGTACGCAACAAGTTATTTATATCTACAGGTGACTTCTCCCTAGGCAACAAGGGTACGCAACAAGTTATTTATATCTACAGGTGACTTCTCCCTAGGCAACAAGGGTACGCAACAAGTTATTTATATCTACAGGTGACTTCTCCCTAGGCAACAAGGGTACGCAACAAGTTATTTATATCTACAGGTGACTTCTCCCTAGGCAACAAGGGTACGCAACAAGTTATTTATATCTACAGGTGACTTCTCCCTAGGCAACAAGGGTACGCAACAAGTTATTTATATCTACAGGTGACTTCTCCCTAGGCAACAAGGGTACGCAACAAGTTATTTATATCTACAGGTGACTTCTCCCTAGGCAACAAGGGTACGCAACAAGTTATTTATATCTACAGGTGACTTCTCCCTAGGCAACAAGGGTACGCAACAAGTTATTTATATCTACAGGTGACTTCTCCCTAGGCAACAAGGGTACGCAACAAGTTATTTATATCTACAGGTGACTTCTCCCTAGGCAACAAGGGTACGCAACAAGTTATTTATATCTACAGGTGACTTCTCCCTAGGCAACAAGGGTACGCAACAAGTTATTTATATCTGCAGGTGACTTCTCCCTAGGCAACAAGGGTACGCAACAAGTTATTTATATCTGCAGGTGACTTCTCCCTAGGCAACAAGGGTACGCAACAAGTTATTTATATCTGCAGGTGACTTCTCCCTAGGCAACAAGGGTACGCAACAAGTTATTTATATCTGCAGGTGACTTCTCCCTAGGCAACAAGGGTACGCAACAAGTTATTTATATCTGCAGGTGACTTCTCCCTAGGCAACAAGGGTACGCAACAAGTTATTTATATCTGCAGGTGACTTCTCCCTAGGCAACAAGGGTACGCAACAAGTTATTTATATCTGCAGGTGACTTCTCCCTAGGCAACAAGGGTACGCAACAAGTTATTTATATCTGCAGGTGACTTCTCCCTAGGCAACAAGGGTACGCAACAAGTTATTTATATCTGCAGGTGACTTCTCCCTAGGCAACAAGGGTACGCAACAAGTTATTTATATCTGCAGGTGACTTCTCCCTAGGCAACAAGGGTACGCAACAAGTTATTTATATCTACAGGTGACTTCTCCCTAGGCAACAAGGGTACGCAACAAGTTATTTATATCTACAGGTGACTTCTCCCTAGGCAACAGGGGTACGCAACAAGTTATTTATATCTACAGGTGACTTCTCCCTAGGCAACAAGGGTACGCAACAAGTTATTTATATCTACAGGGGACTTCTTTTGGACCATAAATGTATTACGTAACTTAATTTTGGAACCTTTTTTTGACCCCGCCTCCAACCATATCATAATCCGTAATACTAAGGAAACCCCCTCGTCCCTCTTAGGTTACGTCACGCTTCCAATTTCAACTATAATAAAGCTCCTTTTCCTCATGTCGTTTTCAAATGGGCTGGTTTTTTTAGTAGACTAGTTATTTTCACGTCAGATCTCTTAAGTATAAAAAAAATAGGATTTTGAATAAAGAATGCAATTTTTAGTAAATTATTATTATTATTATTATTATTATTATTATTATAATTATTAGCACCGCGTCTTAGTACCCGTTCGGGTTACACGCACAATTTTTATTAAAACAGTTTTATTTGTATTTAGAAAAATTTAAGTGTGAAAAAGCTTAAGTCCATACATAAAACTGAATGAATCACTTTTTAGTAGCCTACCTATTTCATTGAATTTGATATTTTCAAACTTTTTTTGTTTATATTGTTTGTTTTATCAACTAAAACTTCGTTACGTTACGCTAGCCTAAACCACCCTCTCCATGTCATGCAGTGTAAAGCTACAGTGGACCCCTCCTCTCTCAAGTTCGTTAAGTAACACATGTAAAGCCCCTTTACTCGCTAGGCAACAGGGGTTACAACAATTTCATTAAAAAATGTCAAAGCCGTGAAACACGATTTAAATATTAATTATATTCTGACTTCATCTATAATTTTCTGATGCCAATAAAACCAAATAAGGGTTTTAGATGTAGATCAGTATCGAACCCGATCCTTCCCATGTTTGACTAGTTGGATAATTAGGCGGAATACGGCTATTGAGGAAATCGGTTTGATAAAAGTTGGGGCATAATTATTTTTGACATTTATATTTTAACAGACAATACTCATGTACTACACACATACATTTTCCATTATTCCCTGATTATAGAAATGTGTAGGTAATTGTTTGACAATTTATAGTTATTTTGATATTTTAATTAATATTTTCTTGCTTTTCAACATTATTTAGTCATTTATGGGTATTTATATCGACTTTCTATCACGCGTGTTTGGGACATGCATGAATACACAACCATAAAGATGTTTCACTCCTCTGTTGTTAAACTGAAATAATAATGTAAGTTTAAGTTCTCTCTTTAATTGCAAGGTAGTAATTAATATTCCCCATCTCTGACAAGTCACTGCTCCTAAGTTTAAGGGTTTGAAGGGTTGCAGGGTTACAGGGTTAATTATCGCTTCTGAAGAAGGTATTTGTAAAACCGATCTTCACGTCTATAAGAATGCAAGCATTTAGTGCCTGAACGTGTTTCATTACATAAATAAATATTTTAGTTTCCAAAGTTTGTAATGTTCGTGTTTTATTTACTAAAGTTTGAGATGTGCGTGCTTTAGTTCCCAAAGTTTGAGATGTGCGTGCTTTAGTTCCCAAAGTTTGTAAAGTGCGTGCTTTAGTTCCCAAAGTTTGTAAAGTGCGTGCTTTAGTTTCCAAAGTTTGTAATGTGCGTGTTTTAGTTTCCAACGTTTGTAATGTTCGTGTTTTATTTACCAAAGTTTGAGATGTGCGTGTTTTAGTTTCCAAAGTTTGCAAAGTGCCTGTTTTAGTTCCCAAAGCTTGCAAAGTGCCTGTTTTAGTTTCCAAAGTTTGTAAAGTGCCTGTTTTAGTTCCCAAAGTTTGCAAAGTGCCTGTTTTAGTTTCCAAAGTTTGCAAAGTGCCTGTTTTAGTTCCCAAAGTTTGTAATGTGCGTGTTTTAGTTTCCAAAGTTTGCAAAGTGCCTGTTTTAGTTCCCAAAGTTTGCAAAGTGCCTGTTTTAGTTTCCAAAGTTTGTAAAGTACGTGTTTAATCCAATCATGCGCATTCATTCCTTATGTTCATATTTTTATAGTTCTTAAATCTATTTTATTTCCTTGGGTGCAATCATATTGTTAATTCTGTGTACAAACTTGACTTGATGAAAATATGGGATCATCCTGTGTATCAGCAGGTTGATATGGTAGCCACCCGGTAGCGCCTCTAAGTCTAGCTTAACGAACATTCCAGTCAGACTGCTTGGACCTCCAACTTCTCTCTTACCTCCTCCGACCGTAACCATGGCAATATCGTGACACTTTAGATAAAGAACGGTACAAGTGACACGGCGGTTTAACCTCCAAGAAGGAAGTGGTCTTATTTTAGATTGATGAGGGTTTGATGTTTAATTCAGCTTAAATCGCTCGCTCCCAAATGTTGAGATATATATGTCATCCACTGAGCGAGACCCGTGTTCGGTGACAGATGCTGCCTATAATAGTGTTATTTAAATACGTGTTTAGTTGTACCCAGATAATGAAGCTATTAATACCTATATTTGTTTTGGTTTAAGACGTGTTTGAAGTGTCCTGGGTAATGCAGGGAAGGATCAAACAACAAACGATATTTGACTTTATTTCTAGCTAGGATATAATTTAGCTACATGAATGATAAAACTTGTTTTTGGATACAATTCAAAGATTTAGGAGATATTAGGTCGCTCATATTATAACCAGAATTTTAGATTTGTATTTAATTTTTTTTTCTGTTATAAGAATTACGTTGAATTAAAAATACAATATATCAATATTACTATTGTTTTCTGAAATAAATAATACATTTTGGACGGATAATTATTTAAGCATACAACCTTTAACGTATCTTGAACTAAGAGATAAAATAAAAAGTACGGAACTCCTCACGGACTTTCTCGCTCTATTGTTTAAAAAGTGAGATATTTACTCAAAACTGCTAATATATGTGAAACGAAATAATATACACTAGAAAAACAAGCAAAAAATGCACTATACTTATGTAAAACATTTTTTGAGTCCCGGTTTTAGATTTTATAATTTTATTTTTAAAGAACTAATGACCTCATTTGTATGTTTGGACCGATAAAAAAGATCAATATTGGGTCCACAAGGGTCAACACTTCGTATTAAAATTTCGACTGCTTGTTAGCATTTTTGACATTTTATTAGGTGTTGCACATCTTCATGTCATCGCATTGCTATTAAATTCCTCATTTATAAATTTTGACCCATAAAAAATGTAAATATTAACTATTGAGTCCAAAATGGATATAGATCATTGTTGTACAAACATTTCTTCAAAGAGGTTAAAGGAAAAATAACATAAACTTTTTAAGAGACTTATATTTAATTACTCTATGGCATTGGAGAATTATTGCATTAAAACTTAAGGAGTATCTCTTCACAACTAAAGCTCACAAAATTGTATTAATATATTTGCCAATATTTATGGAATTGTTGGTTTTATAAAAATATATTTCATATAAAAGTTTTTTATTTTTAATAGTACTACAATTGTGCAATGATAAGTTATTTATTATCTCAAATAGTTGCGGAGATACGGAAATTTCAGCTTCTGTAAAGTACCCTAAAAGTCATTTTGATGGGAAAATGAAAACAGCCAGTTTATTTATATTCTTAATCAACTCCTAGACACGAATTTTAATCAAAATCTTTAGAGCCGATTTTGAGAAAATAGATTTTTCTCTTTTTACCCTTAATGTTAGGGTTAAACAGACGGAAACAAACGGCATTGCAAAGACCACTTTTTAGGGTTTGGGTGGTCATGAGACGTCGACATCCATCAACATTTCAGGTTAGGTTTTTTTACGGTCGTAATACTTTACCTTTTGTGCTCGAAAAGTTAAAAAGATTATAAATATTTGCGTATAGCTTGAAAGTTATTGGCTTTATAAAATTATTCCTCGAATAAAATATTTGTATTATAAATAGATTTACATATTTTTAAAATCTCATAACTCTATTAGTTTCGGAGAAATGATGATAATTTACACATCAGGCCGAAGCCCTTAAAGTCATTTTGCCGAAATATTGAGGGTAGCCATTTGTTTGGAATGTTTATAAATGCTTATAAATGAAATTTAATCGAAATCGTTTGAGCCGATTTTGAGAAAATCGACTTTTTCTCTTTTCGCCCTTCAGTAAACTACCCTTAAGTTTAGGGTTGGATATCCAATTCCAAAAAACTCCTCTGAGAAACCCTATGAAAACCCTAGATACCAAGTTTTATCCTGATAGGTAAAATAGTTTAGGCTCTTGTTGGAGGTACAGACAGACAGACGGAATTTAAAAACTACTTTTTCGGATTCGGGGGGTCATGAAACGTCGAGATTCATCAAAATCTCGAGTTCGATTTTTTCTGACTATCACAATACTTTCTATACATGTAAGATGGCGAGAAAGTGAAAACAGCCAATGGCAGTAATTACTGAATAATAAGACTAGTCCATATATTTTGGGAATTTTGATTTAGCTGATTTAACCTCTCAGCTACGATAGTAATTCAAAAAATTCCCCAAAAATAATATTAGCAACTGAAGTTAAAGATTGTTATAGAATTATTTCCATTGTTAGTGGTATTTTAACGACCATTTAAAATTAACTTTCCTTTAATAGAACTTTATAATAATCATGGGCTTCTGCATGAATGAATAAAATATTATATTAATTAATTGTTAACTTTAATGTCAACCTGGGGGAGGTAAAAAGTAACATAAAAATTAAATGCTTGGATTTATTATTTATAGTTAAATTTGTAAGGATAAAATTATTTGATATTAATATAATATGTAACCTAGTTAAATGATTGACTATATATTATTAAAATATATTATTTTTATATAAAATTGCATAACCGCTTCTTCTTAAACACTTTATCACCACGTCTTATTATCTGTTCAGGCTATATGCATATTAACTAATTATGATAATGCGTTAGAGATGAGGAAAGTTAAATTTAGAGAAAGTTTTCCCGCATTTGCGTGGAGTAAAAGTTGAAAATCATTTTGGAAAAAACACCCTCAATACACCCGACTGGAATTTGAACTCAAATATTCCTGTATTTGGTAGTATAGTCTAACACGAGAGTAACGTCTTAAACTATTGTGGTCACCAAAGCAATTATAAAAAGTTAAATTCTAAAAAATGTTCAAATAATTCACTATTAAAAAAATACCTGAGCCTAAAATATAAAGTTTTAGTGACAGTATTTATTTGATAACAGAATTTTAGATTTAGATTTAAATTTTTCCTGTCCTAAGACTTGTATGAAAACTATTTCTGGATTAATTAAATGGTCTTAGAGATTTGATTGGCAATGAGCTACATGTTTAATAAAGCTCGAAAATGAATGTACTTTGTACTGTAGTTTCGTACTTTGTCCTTGCAGTAATTTAAAAAAAAAAAAAGTTTAGTATTAACGTTAATTATATATTCAATAAAAGTTTAGTATTTAAAGTAAAGTATAAAATGCATTCAGGTGATTCATGTAATGATTAGTTATTCACGCTTAAAGAAAATTGCATATTACCTCTATTAAAGAGAAAACGGACATTGCGTTACTAATTTAAGATTTTAAGGATTACGTTTATGTTTCTAAAAGTTTGTAACCACCATGAATCTACTGAAATAAAATAAAAACTATACTACTACTTGCGCCTTTTCTTGTTAAACTTACACTTGTATGTTATAATAACAAAGACTACAATAAGAAATAAATTGATTGTTAAAGGTTGAATAGACGAAAATTATGTAAATGTGTGATCAGTTTAATACCAGAGATTGAGCAATATACTAAAGTAAACAATGATATGGGATAGAAAGTGGACTAAAAATATTGTGTACAAACATAGTTGGCATATTTAAATGAAATGCAGGTCAAATTAAAAATATAAAAAGTATAAATAAATATAGTTAATAGGAAATACATAAAAGTGTTGAATAATTAAAATACACTTACAATTAGATTAATAGAATTAGAAACTAAAATGTTCTAAAATGTTTTACACTTGTATGTTCTAAAATAATCTGGGCTCCAAACCATTGTTATTGTTTTGTGGGTGGTTTGATATTACAATATTGTATGATACTGAACTCTGGACTCAAAAAGGGATCAAATGCATGTAAAATATTGCAGTAATGCAATCATATTTCCAACAAAATTATAATATAATTATAATGAATTATAGTGAATCTTGCTATCAGTATTATCCAGAATATAATTTATTTTCTAAAAACTCTAAAAATATTAGTATTATTTCAATTTTCAAATATAAATTTTAAAATTTCACTGTTAAATCATACAAATCAAGAGTTTCAATTTTGTCTCAATCTTTTCTTTTCGCGGCTTTATCTTCTCTTGTTGTTAACGCCCTTCACCGAATAATTCAAAATATAGATTTAGAGAACTAATATCAAACAAGATTGCTTACTTCCACAATACCTCGACGTAGATGTTGATATTTTCATTGCTGTGTTATAAATATATGCAGGGATTGTTCTATATCTAATTAGAACATAAACACCTGATACATATTGATACTGTACTGTATTTGTTTCAAATTTGTGTTTAAAACAGTATCATCAGCATTGACAGGGGGAAATTTGTCTTACAACACGCCGTGAGATAGGTTTGATACTGTATGTGTTACAAGTGTGTTTAAAACAGTATCATCAGCATTGACAGGGGGACATTTGTCTTATAACACGCCGTGAGATAGGTTTGATACTGTATGTGTTACATGTGTGTGTTTAAAAAAGTATCATCAGCATTGACAGGGGGACATTTGTCTTACAACACGCCGTGAGATAGGTTTGATACTGTATGTGTTACAAGTGTGTGTTTAAAACAGTATCATCAGAATTGACAAGGGGACATTTGTCTTACAACACGCCGTGAGATAGGTTTGATACTGTATGTGTTACAAGTGTGACGTTTAAAACAGTATCATCAGAATTGACAGGGGGACATTTGTCTTATAACACGCCGTGAGATAGGTTTGATACTGTATGTGTTACAAGTATGCGTTTAAAACAGTATCATTGATTATGGGCAGGGGTGACTTTGTATTAGCATTGATTCTGTGCTAGTCTTCACTTCTCCAAGCAAAAAAATAAATCAAAGGTGGTTTCAGAATATTAGAAACCTTAAATTTAAGTACAGAAATTATATGTCCTAGAGGCAAAACATGTAATTTTGTCAACAAAAAAACTATTGACTTTTGATGTTTTCACAAAAATAATTTTCTGGTAAAATAAACAAAATTTTGTTTCATATTTTAAATGAATAGTATTTGTTTGGACTCTGATTGGAGTGAAGTTTATTTTAAAATGGGTTATAGTTTTATTATTATTATTATTATCATCATCATCATAAATCTGAATAAACCGTTATTTTGCACGGTTATAATTTTTGAAAAAAGTAAAAAAAGAAGTTTTATTAATGTATAATTAATTTTATTATACCCTACAGTTAATGTGTATACATATTATATTTTAAAATAAAGTACAACTATTTTATGTATATGTTACCGTTAATTCGATAAAACGGGTTAATATACAAAATCACCGGATGCTATGTACAGTTACTAAAAGTTCTGGTGAATGTAATACATTTTTCATCTTGTAGTCAAATTATTCACGCTACCATGTTATTATGTATAATAACAAGCACCCTCTGGTTAAAGTGATAATTCTCACGTTTGTGCAATTTTGGTACTGTTTGAGTCATAGTCTGTTGTGCGTATCAATTGAGGTCCATCTTTTATTGAGTTCGGACGTGTGGTGTTATTTTAATATGGAATATGCTCGTTTAATCTAACCTAACCTAACCTAACCTAACATAACCTTCAAAATAATATAATTGATCCCTTCAGCCAAACACCTTTTGTTGTTATGTAAAATAACCGGTTAAAATAATAAATTGCACGTATTAAGTCACATTAACCGCTAATGTCGGTTACTTTGAAAAATAACAGGTCATTATGCATAATCACTAATATATTACTTTAACGGTAACATATATATGTATAAACTATATTCATACCAAATAATTGTGTTGTTTATAATATACAGGGTGTTCCCAGGTTAACCAGCTAAACTTTGGGAAGTGGTAGTGGATCAAAAAACTATATCAAATTGTATTTTGGAGATTTGCTAGTTTTCTCTTTCTTTTCATGCAACCCGCAAAAAAACTAAACAAAAACTAAATAGTTAAGGTATTAAATAAAATATTTTACTTATTTTATTCAAATCGAGGCCTCCAGTAAGGAGACAAGCATTGCACCTGTCAATGACAGACATTGTGCGACTGTTATTTCTTCGCACGATTTGTCATAATGATTGAAGCTCATCAACAGGCACTTAATATACTTTTTGCTTGAGAGCTTCCCATACAAAAACATCTAGTGGCGTTAAATCAGGTGAACACAGAGGCCAAGCCACAGGTCCAACACGACTGAACTATCTTCCAAGAAAATTAATATTAAGCCATTGCCGATAGGCCTATGTTTTATTTAGTATTTTGCAATTTGCGCGAAAAAGAATCTAAAACGATCAAATCTCCATAAGACGTTTTGATCTAGTTTTTTGATCCACTGCAACTTTCAACAGATTAGCCGGTCAAACCAGGAACACTCTGTATATAAATGTACACACACAAATTAATTGTATTATATTTTAAAATTAATTAGTCATTAGTAGAAATTATTTCTGTAGACTTAATCCTTCTTCCAATAAAGAAAGCGATGTATTCAGAAAATATCTAATAATATTTACATATATATATTAGAAGCATAACCTCTCTATTTACTATATTTACTTCAAGGGAGTCCCACTTTTTATAGCTGACTTTGACTTGTAAGACCAGGGTTCAATCCAAACCGGGTCCTCTTATGGTTGAAAGTATACAGGGTGGAGCGTATTGATCTTACATGAGAGAATTACCACTCCACTGCATCGGACAGATGTATGGGGAAACAAACGAATAGCGCTGACCGCAACTCTGTGTGACTATAGTACAGCCCAACTAGATAGAGATATCATGAACTGCACAGTCGAGATGGTCAGTTATAGTTCGATATTCATAGGAAGGTACTAACAACTATAAAATGTGTTTTTATAATCACCACTCTCCGGACTAACGAATGTTAGTCTAGACTAGTTGAGCTTGACCTTTATATCCCACGTGACTACTGGTGTAGATTTGAAAATAAAAACAGTGATAACAAGTTGCACACAGTTTATTCTTTGAAATGTCGACTAGAGGGAGATTTATTTTAACTGTTTGTATTATTCATTAATAAACCGACAAATTGTTTTTCGTATATATAACTAATCAAACTAGTTTGTTAAACACGTTATTCTCTTTACAGAGCTGTTATTGATGGCATAATGTTTTATTTCCCATGTTAATTGTACAACATTTAGAACCAGCTTCCACAATGTTCAAAGAGCTGCCCTTTGTCCTTTCATTGAGGTAAATCGTTTTGAAAGTTTTGCAAGGTTTTGAAATGTCTGACGTGACGAATGGAATCATTTGCAGCGAGATTATTTTCAAAAGTAATTCTATACGTAATATTTTTTTTAACAAAAACTATTCAACAGTTTTTTTTACTTACATTGACTTTGGAGCTATACAATTTTAAATATTTATTTTTAAATCCTACTCCATGAGTACCTTTTTATCAGTTTGATGTCAAAAAAACTGAGAAAAAATTGTTTGAAAAATTAAAATAAACGTTACCGTATAGTTCAACTTAATTAAAATATTATATTATGTAAAAAAATTGTAGCTATTTTAGAAGATATAAACATACTATATAATTATTTTGTTTAAGTTTGTAAATGATTGTAATTTAATTTAATTAGGTTTAATTGATTTCTTATTGTATTAAAAATCACTATAAACTTAAATAAGTATCCTACACTTATGTGTTCTTATTTTTAATGTGTGAACGAGAATAAAAAATATAATCGCTACTTTTGACACATTCTGTAGATTTTCTTGTATTCTGTAAAAGTTAAAATATGTTTTAAGCCCTTCCCTCCTCCACTCCGCAAGAAATACTGCTGCCAACATTCGCAGCATATTTTGTCCCCTAAGCCCACCCCATTTACATAATATTCTCTCACACTCATATCTTTACCAGCAATGGTTGATTAGATCAAGAGCAACGAGGAAGAAGCACGACCAAATCTAAATAAATCTCACATAAAGTGTTATTTGATTAAAATTGGTGAAATGGACTAAACATAATAAAACCAAGTGTGGCAGTAATAATAATTGAATATGATGCCACTCGATGAATCCCGCAACGCGGCCAGGTTAGCTATAGAACACGGTGTTGGGGTGTGGTTGTGGTGAGAGACATGGCCATGAAACACTTTTCTTTCCACGTCTCTTATGAACAACCGTAATTGTCAAATTTAGATGGGATATTCTGGCTAACAGTAAGGAATCTTGGCTTAAAAGCTTGAAATAACTATTATTTCTTCAGAAAATGTTCAAATAGAATCTTATAATAATAATAAGTAGTAGTACTAGGTGTTCTGTCTTGCGACAAGTCCACTCCTTTTGTTTGTGAACTTGGACCACCAATGTACCCGGTCCTCTGCCTCCTCCTTCAGATCCCAGAATGTTCTTCTTTCCTTCAAGTCGCCCGATATTTGAATACTCCTCTTCCTAAGCTCATCTTTCCTTCTATGAAGTCATGCAGAGGACAATTCCTCCTAAAGACCTCATGTGCTATTATTTTTTTCAAATAAAAAACTAGGCTGTATTAATTTTATTTATTTTTTAAAAGTTAAGTTTTTTTAAATGCCATAGAAACATTTCTACCCCCTGGATCCATTAAAATAAAATGTAAATATTCACCACATAGCTCTCCTGAAATATTGTGATCAAACTGTTTATTATATTATTATATGTGTCAGAACCCCATCTTAACACCCGTTTCGGGCTATACGCATTAACAGACAACATACCACCCTTATATTATTAACAGACAACATCAAACCTTTATATTACTAACATACAGTACACACCCTTATATTATTAACAAACAACAACAGACACGTATATTATTGGCAGACATCACACCCCTATTTTAATAATATTTCCCAGGCCCTGATTGGTTTGTAATATACTAATTTGAGAGCTAGAAGCGCTGCTGTGCGGCCATTTCTATAACAAAAATTTGTTAGCATTAATTTATGGAAATCCCTTTCAAATTACTTCATGCGTGACAAATTAGCTCTGTAGCTTGGTTTAGATACTTTGTGTGTCGAGTACAAACGTTTCAAAACAATATGCAACACATTTTTGTTGTTTTTATTATTGAAACATAATTTAATTTCGCTTTGATGAAAGAGACTCTAATATTATAGAATTTATCGGCGCCATATTTTTATTCTGTAAAATGAAATAATAAAGAAAATTAAAGAAAATAATAACCTTTCACATGAAAGCAGATATCAAATTTTGTCTAGTTTGAACAGCTCATACCACTATATTTTATAGTTATATTAAATATAGGCCTATGTATTATTATTATTATTATTATTATTATTCAATGGTGGCTCGTAGCTAAAATTAGTGGGGGTGCTGCTCCAGAAAATATTTAGCCTTTGTATTAAAATTGTGTAAAAGGAAAAAAACATGTATAAAAAGAAAATTTATTCAGGAACTTGATAAAATCGTAACAAAAAAAACTTTTTTGCTTACTTTAACTTAAATTGTTACAGTTCAAGCTTGATCTATTCATTTAAAAATGAAATCCATTATTTTTGTTTTAATTTTCTCCTTGATCTCTGGATGACAATAGAGGAAATTTTTCTTCATTGAAAGTACTGCAAGCGCATTTAGTCTTTTTGTTAAATAAAATAACAGAAAAAAAATAAATCAAATATAATAGCTGGAAGCAAAATAATAATCTAATTCTACACTCTTCTACACTTTATTACATTCAAGAATATGGTACACGGTTTTTAAGCACAACACACGCTGAGTAAAAAAAAACTTCCTTCCATCATCGCGCCAGAACCGGCAGTGAGCGAGCAACAGTGCTCTCTCTACCTGGCAGTCCCACCCCCCTTCTATGTTCTCATGCGCACAACATTCAAACACCAAGTCGCTGGCACTGTGAAGCGCACAGTTCCATAAAAATACTATAAAATAATTTTATATTCAAATAAATACTAGAAAAATTATTAGAATTTAAAAAAAGTTAGTGGATTTTAAATAGTTACTGTGGGCATATTAAAATATTTATCAAAATTTAATTTTCAGAATGTTTTTAAATAACTTCTTAATTTATTAAACAAGTTAGGCCTAGTGAGTTATAGCCAAGCTACGCTATAGTGCCAAATAAATTATTTTGCAACAGTACAACACTACGTTATAACACCGTGGAAGTTGTTGCCCCGCAACAAAGCAACATATTCAACGAGGTTTGTTGTTGGCTGCAGTGAGGGTCTCAAGGTTTAGACAGCAAGATTGCACTTTATGGTAACTGGGAGGTAAAAACTTGAATCTTGGTTTAGTTAAACAGGGATAGATTGGCACATATCACTGGGGTTTCCCCTCTTCACTCTAAGACGGGTGCTTCCCCTGTAAGCTGTTCTCCCCATTCTTACCTCGCACATTGAATCACTAATCAGTTTGGTATAGCTCTCATCAGTAGGCACGTGGACTAAACGCTAGCCTTATATATAATGTAGATCGGGGCTTGAGTCTCGACAGCATGCTTTGGGTGTTTTTCACTAAATTTGTTCTCTCCGAATATGTTGGTACATTTCCTCTAAGTTCAAACTTTCTCATTCTCCCCCATTCTCTTGGACCGGTAGCGAGACTGAGTGGTGGGCCCCGCTCCTCGAATGATTCCCGCCACCAGTGTTTGTTTCCTGTTACCCTGTCCCCAGATTAGCGAAACTGAATGGTGGGCTCCACTCCTCGAATGATGCCCGCCACCAGTGTTTGTTTCCTGTTACCCTGTCCCCAGATTAGCGAGACTGAGTGGTGGGCCCCGCTCCTCGAATGATTCCCGCCACCAGTGTTTGTTTCCTGTTACCCTGTCCCCAGATTAGTGAGACTGAGTGGTGGGCCCCGCTCCTCGAATGATTCCCGCCACCAGTGTTTGTTTCCTGTTACCCTGTCCCCA
>CABEEJ010002824.1:57440-99296 GCA_901482245.1 Timema douglasi
CCTGGATTGCTGATGAGGGGGAGATATTCTGTCACTAGTGATATATAACAGCACTGTCACTCTCGTGCTATCCTGTATCGCTGATGAGGGGGAGATATTCTGTGACTAGTGGTAGATAACAGCACTGTCACTCTCGTGCTATCCTGGATTGCTGATGAGGGGGAGATATTCTGTGACTAGTGATATATAACAGCACTGTCACTCTCGTGCTATCCTGGATTGCTGATGAGGGGGAGATATTCTGTCACTAGTGATATATAACAGCACTGTCACTCTCGTGCTAGCCTGGATTGCAGGGGGAGATTGGGGTTAGTAGAGCGGTTGGGTGTATTGAGGGTTGTTTTTAAATAAATTGATTCTCTCGGTCCTTACTTTCTATTTTGGGTGAGTGCGAAGTCATTTTGGAACTATATGGTTCACCCTTAGTACATCCGAACTGTAATTTAACCTTGATCTTACCGACATCTGTAAGCTGGACAGATGAGTTTGAGGTTTGCTACGTGTGACCACCGATTCTGTCTATCCCCTTACTATTGAGTGGAACAAAGATTTAAGTCGATCCCGTTTTCAAGAGTTTATTCATTTATACAGTCCCGAGATTTATTAAGGTTACGTCATTTCCTGTACAGAAGAGCTACCTACATTCGTCCGTATGAACCAGCCAACACTTCCTCCCATTCATCCGAGCCTTCCGCCCTACCCCTCTTTCATCTCGAGCCCCGGGCTAAAAGTAAAGTCGATATCCTCGAATAAAAAGCTTGGTTTTTTGAAAAAGAGAGGTGGGTGTTCCTGTTCCAATGGTTGAATGCAACCCTCTACCCTTTATACATCCAACTTACTAGTAAGTTAGTTATTAAGTTAGCTAGTTAGTTAGCTAGTTGTAATGACATTGACGTTGGGCGCAGCTTGTAATAAAGTGTTTGGCGGAGGGTTATTTGATGAAGTACGACACCCAGGTATCAAGGAAGAAGTGTGGTAGAGGGGGACTGCTGACAATGAACTTTGCCTGGTAGTTGTTTATTTGATTGGTCTTGCTGTTGGGGCCGTATCTATCTAAACCAACTTACCCGGAGTATGTAATTACCTGAAGATTGGCTTGAAGGGCTGCGGAAACGACACAAGTTTACTGAAATGGACTGGGGGATTCTAGGGGTTGGAGAGGATTCTAGGAGATTGAGGTATTCTAGGGAGCTGAGGAGGACTGAGGTTAGTTGAAAGGGACCGGGGGGATTCTAGGGGATTGATAAGAGAACTTAGGGGATTCTAAGAGAGAAAACTAGAAACTTTAGGGATCTGATAGCCAGGAATCTTGCACAAAGACCCATTAATAAAAATATAATCAAAGAACGAATTTAGATTTTTTTAGCCACTGTTAATGAATACCAATTTTTAATCAAATGTTGTATTTCTAATTTCCCCTTGTATTCCTCAAAGGTACATGGAAAGGACAAAACGACTTGTGACTTGTGAGGTTCTTGTCAAACAGAAAGACTGCTTAAGTTATTGCCATTCAGACAGAGTGACTTGTGTGGTTCTTGCCCTCCAGATAAAGTAACTTGTGACTTGTGTGGTTCTTGCCCTCCAGACAGTGTGACTAGTGTTGTTCTTAGCCTCCTAACAGAGTGACTTGTGTTGTTCTTAGCCTCCTAACAGAGTGACTAGTGTTGTTATTAGCCTCCTAACAGAGTGACTTGTGTTGTTCTTGCCCTCCAAACAGAGCGACTAGTGTTGTTATTAGCCTCCTAACAGAGTGACTTGTGTTGTTATTAGCCTCCTAACAGAGTGACTTGTGTTGTTCTTAGCCTCCTAACAGAGTGACTTGTGTTGTTATTAGCCTCCTAACAGAGTGACTTGTGTTGTTCTTGCCCTCCAAACAGAGTGACTTGTGTTGTTCTTGTCCTCCAGATAAAGTGACTTGTGTGGTTTTTGCCCTACACAGGTTCCTGAACAACAAATTCGAGGACTCGTACACTCCAACTATTGAGGACTTCCACCGGAAGCTGTACCGTATCCGGGGGGAAGTGCACCAGCTGGACATATTAGACACTTCCGGCAACCATCCGTTCCCTGCTATGAGACGCCTCTCTTTCCTCACAGGTCAGTGGTTTGACAACCCGGCACTCAAAGTAACCTTATTATGGTCCTGTGGTTTCCAGTAGAGATACTTTTATCTGTGATATTCATTCGCTTGGAAAGAGGATTGTGGGAGATTTCAGTGTGGAAATATAATCAAACACCCACATTACATAACCTATACTTTTTATACAGAGTCAGGTGTGCTTTACACTCATCTAATTATGTTAGATAATAGATTAATATTACTAATGGGGCATTTCAGTGGTCAGATATTTGATCATTAAATAAATAATTTTACCCTCTTCAGTGGTTCTGTGGTCCAAGGCGTCATTCTCACTATACATTGGGTTGCCAATGAAGTGGAGATCGGGGTCCAACTCCCGTCCTGTGTTATGAGGACAGTTCTTCCTATATAGATTCCCACTCTACATCTACCCAAATGTGGGTACATTTTCTTTAAATTAAACCTTCCTTATCTACATACCAGTAGTGTAAATATGCTTGAGAGGTAATTAAAACGCCCAGCAAAAAACAGTATATATAATAGCACTCACAAGGTGTATACCTGTCAAAGGTAACTAGGAAACATTATTGATTGCACTCACTGTGAAACCTGCTTTGGCGGTCACATGCTCTACGGCTCATGTTCGTGTTAGATTAGACTGACAAAGACAGGGAGATTGGGGTTTGAATCTTGGTCGGCTGTAGTGACGGTGGTTTCTCTAAATGTTTTTGTACCCGAATCCACGTGAATTCGGTTACACTTCCTCTAAATTCAACCTTTGCCATCCCTAACTCATCAATGCAGTTAGTACATATGCTTATAACCCGAACAGGTGGTAAGACGCGGGGCTGAAAACATAATTATAATCGTATTTTTCCACCGTCATACAAGCTATTAGTATTCTTACCCACACTGGTGGTCACGTTGTCCAAGACGTCAAGCTCGAAACAGGCACTGTGGTTTGAATATCAACTGGTTGCAATAAAATAAGGTACACCATATCTGATTTATTTTGGGTGTTTTTTTATTTTTTCATCTTCCTTTCGAACTAATACGAATGCACGCCACCTAAACTTACCCTCCTCGTCCCTTTCACTTAGATTACGGGCCAGTTTCATAGTCAGACTGAGTTATACTAAATGCAGGACAGCTACCTAGACCAGAATGGAATGAGCCAGCATTGTCTGGCCAGTTCAAGTTTAGGTGGGTCTCGTCCTGTATTTAGTTTAACTCAGTCTGACTAAGAAACTGGCCCTAAGACATTAATAGTGTTTGTGTTGAACGTAATCTCAATTATACATGTCGCTCTACACGTCTGGGTTATCCGGATATTTACAAATGTGAGGTAGAGAGTAAATGCACCTGCACTAGTGTGTGTGAAGAGCGGGAAACTATTTAGGAGTAAAATATCGCAGAATATATAGTAAGCATTTAAAGTTCGACCTTCTATACACATCAAACATGTTTTTCCTGCTTACTTCTCTCTCCCCCCTAGGTTTAACACACCCTCCTACCGTCTCACTTGCGAGGGATTATTTGACGAGAAATCGCGTTTTCTGCCCTAGCACGCTCCACCGGGATTAAAACCAACAGCTTTAAGACCTTATCCCGTCTCTCTCCCTCTTGTTCGGCTTGTAACTGTCTCTCTCAACGCCACCTAGTCTTAAACCGACACAGTAATTAGTGTCCCCTCCCCTCAAACTTCACACACGAGGGTATTTAATGTGGGGCCATCCAAGTTGGATTGAGATTTACCTTTTACTTGAAGCGAGAGCATAACTGTAAAGTAAAATTCCCTCTCTAGAGAATTTTATAAATCTACATGTTTAAGTTATATTCCAGGACTTTTAATAAAGTATTTGATGGAAATATCTTGATTCAATTCTCCACTGGGTGTTTATTGTTCAATTATTTTCCCAACCTCACTTTGCAAATATGTGGGTGCATTTCCTTTTAACGTTCTACTTTTCTACCTTCATATATTAATGTAAAATATGTGAATTATATATTGAAAACATGATAATTTTAATATTATTATTATTATTAGCACCGCGTCTTACTACCCGTTCGGGTTATACGCACTAACGCTAATGTGTAATGGTAGGGTGAATGTGAGATGAAATGAAGGACCTACAGTTTAACGTGGAATCCGAACCACGGTGGAGGCCTGGCATTCCTCACATTCACAAGATGTCTTGTCAGAGGTGAAGGAAGGGTTTGGTAATCAGATAAATCTTTGCCGGGACCGAGGATTGAACCCCGGCCGCCAGCATAGAAGTCTGACACCTTACCCCTAGACCACCAGGTCACCCGATAATTTTAATATATAACACATACTGATTTTTGTAAGAATGGACATCTGAAAGTCCTTTACTCATAACAAAATGTTGCTATATCATAAGATTCTGGTAAGAAGAAAGGCCTTACATAAAATATATATTTTACAAAAGTCAGTGGATACTAATACAATTCCAATCAAAGGTAATACCTATGATCTCTTAAGATACATATCAAATTAATATATAAATGACCTCCGATGGGGTGAGAACTCAGACCTAAAATTAACATCAAGTTTGGACCTGTTATTTTTAATATTTTTAAATGGTCAACATTTACGTTTGGAGGAACCAGGTTCGATGTTCACTTGGCCTAAAGGTAAGATCATGTTCCCAGTTGGGTGTGTACACATTTGTAGACAGCATATTGTGTCAAATATAAAAGCTTTATTGACAAAATAAATGGGATTGTCCATGACGCGGAGATGAGGGATTTAATTCCGATTGGAAGTACCTAGCCTGATTTGTTCCTAAATGGTTTACCCCACGTTATCTTGGCGCAAACACTGTTACATTTACTTTCAATTGAACCTTTCTCAGTCCTAGCACATTAGGGTAATTAATTTACCTGTAATATGAATGACCAATTAGACGCGGCAGAACATTATTATAATAGTGAATTGTCTCAATTGTATACGGTATTTAATGATTATTATACAAACATGTGTAGCAAATAGTATCTGTAATTAACTGAATAATAGGGCCTACTTATACTTCATGACAAAAGGCGGTCAAACTTTGTCTGCAGTATCCTTGGCTTTTAAAAACATTAAGTTCTTTGGATCCTCGGATATTTTGTTTTCCCGGTTTTCTAACCCCTTCATAAATGTATACAATATATTAGATTCAAGGTTGGTTCCGAAACCAGAAGTTACTGCTAAATGTTTGACCCTTGAAGCCCAATCTACAATATTCTCCACCTCAGATTTGGATACCAAATAAAAATAACTATGTTTCCTTAATCACAGATAACTTTGGTGAATAATGAGACGACAGTAATATATTAATTTCATTACACGTCTTATCTTTAGGATTGATTGATTGATATTAATAACTTGTACGTGGCCTGATGTAATAATCCAAGCAAAAATTACTTTTATTTCTTTGCATCCACTACATAATTAGTTCTAAAAAAGATTGTAATTTGTTGTTAAACACCTCCCATTTGTCAACAAGTGGATTAAATTCCGTGAGTTGACAAATATATGCAGGCCTAATTATTTTACTATTCACGGTAAGAAATAAAACAAACAAACAGCTTAGATGTAACACCAATGTCGTGTTCTGAATAAAACTTTTGATTATTGATAAACGGTTAGACAACATTTTATCTTAGTGCCAAAGCACTTACGATTTAGTACTTCATAAATAGTTTACACTTTGTTTAATCTAGTTAATTTAGCACTTGTTACACGAGTCCTTCAGACTCAACCGTCTTAATGTTCTACACTGTCACAGTTCATAGTTCATCACAGATAATATATAGCCTCACACTCTTCTCTAGTAATGCTAACTGAAGACATCAGTATTTACATCTTACGGGTTATTATACAACTATGTAGAGCTAATAGTATCAATAACATCTCACGGGGCTATGTAAGAATAGCCCCTGTGAAACAGAATAATACTGTCTATCATACAACTATGTGTAGCTAATAGTATCGATAACATCTCACGGGGGTATGTAAGACTAGTTCCTGTGAAACAGAATGATACTGTTTATTATACAAGCATGCATGAGTAGCTAATAGTATCAATAACATCTCACGGGGTTATGTAAGAATAGCCCCTGTGAAACAGAATGATACTGTTTATTATACAAGCATGCATGAGTAGCTAATAGTATCAATAACATCTCACGGGGTTATGTAAGAATAGCCCCTGTGAAACAGAATGATACTGTTTATCATACAAATATGTGTAGCTAATAGTATCGACAACATCTCACGGGGCTATGTAAGAATAGCCCCTGTGAAACAGAATGATACTGTTTATCATACAACTATGTGTAGCTAATAGTATCGATAACATCTCACGGGGCTATGTAAGAATAGCCCCTGTGAAACGCAATGATACTGTTTATAGTAGCTAATAGTATCAATAACATCTCACGGGGTTATGTAAGAATAGCCCCTGTGAAACAGAATGATACTGTTTATCATACAAATATGTGTAGCTAATAGTATCGACAACATCTCACGGGGCTATGTAAGAATAGCCCCTGTGAAACAGAATGATACTGTTTATCATACAACTATGTGTAGCTAATAGTATCGATAACATCTCACGGGGCTATGTAAGAATAGCCCCTGTGAAACGCAATGATACTGTTTATTGTACAGTTGTGTGTAGCTAATAGTATTAATATCATCTCACGGGGCTATTGGACACATCATTTGACTATGGAAACCGGTTTTAGACCAAACCTTATGTTCAACAGGGCATTTTGTATGTTCTCCTGTCCCTTATACCCCTTGTTATTGTATGTGTCAACGTTTCCTAGAGTTAGCTGAGTACACTGCCGGAGCCCAAGTCTTGCGTCGCCTCCGTCCCCCTGTCCCTAGAGAGCCAGGGTCGAGTCTCTGGAGGCCACACTGTCCATTGTCTCACTAAGTAATTGCGCTAGTGCGACACGCCATTTTACGGTGTGGTTGTCTCTTCTTCAGCTTAGTTCTCACACCCACCACCATGGGAAGCATAGTTTGGGAAAACAGTGACATAAGTTGATGTTTTGTTTGATTTCCCTGCGCCTCTCGGTATCCGCTTAGATAAAACGCGTATGTAATTGTTACATTAGGTATTAGGAAAATTGGTTTAGACTTTATAGGAAGTGAAACCTCAATTGTGTGGAGGGAATGTATATCTGTTTATTATGTACCGTTCACACCTCCATCTTTAACCGCTAGAGGCCACAATAGCTGGGAAGATGGAATTTAATGTAACAAAAATATGAACATTTGTAAGCTTAAGAAAAAATTGAATTATTTTTTCAAGGTAAGACAACAGAGGTAAAAAAATACATAACCTCACAAGGCAAACTTAGTAGTGTTGGAAAACATATAAATATGGCAGAGACTGCGCTTGCGCAGTAAATTTGAGGATATTATTTTATAATCTCAAAGAAATAGTAGTCCTTGAGTTGGGTGACCTGATGGTCTAGGGGTAAGGTGTTAGACTTCTATGCGGGTGGCCGGGGTTCAATCCTCGGTCCCGGCAAAGATTTATCTGATTTCCAAACCCTTCCTTCACCTCTGACAAGACATCTTGTGAAATAAACTGTAGGTCCTTCATTTCATCTCCCAATCACCCTACCATTGCACATTAGCGTAAGTGCGTATAACCCGAACGGGTAGTAAGAAGCGGTGCTAATAATAATAATAGTCCTTGAAGAAGACTACGCTTGAAACAAGAGCGTTATAACATAAATTATGTATTTATATGAATTGGTCTGGAAGAGACCCAATAATAATAATCAAATCTTTAGTATAATAATAAATAGCTTAAAGAGCTCCTCTACTTGGTTAACAAAGCACCTGAATCACCCTTGTGAATTCTGACTAAATCATTAAATTTTAAAATTTAAGTTAATTTCAAATATCAACTCTGATCAAAATAAATTACACAAAGGTTCGACTTCCCGACATAACCCAAACTTCTGTGGGACTATTACTTCCACCAACTTAGAAGTAATCGAGAAGATTCCGACTCGTTAATATTTAACATTATAACAGAAAACAAAGCAATATTACATTATAATACTGGTGATTTCTTACTAAACAAATTGGCATTGTTAAAATTATAACTTATAAACCAACCAAAATAAATTACTCTTGGAATTTCTTCAAACAATATACGTCTACAAAATTGTATCTATAAATTAACTATTATCAAATTTTAAAGTTAAACAATTATTGTTAACCACAAGTGCAATAAAATTTATATTTAAACTAAATATTCCAAGCAAGAAAAAGAATCAAAAAGTGGCTACCTACTAATAAGTCTAAATTTTACAAAGAGACTAGTGCCCAAGCGGCAAAAGGAAACATTAAGTGTTCCATAAAACAATTTACTTTCCAAAATAAATCTTCTAGTGAGAAATTACTGACGCCAACACTGAACGATTTTAATCACATAATTAACTAAGGGTTCAAACACCCAAATCCATAATAGGTCGATTATATTTAAATATTTAACAAAAAATAAAGAGTTTATATTTTGTCATCCTGAAGAGAGTATGTCCAAGTATAGACCAGGACCTCTCGTGGTTATGTCAGAATTAATATTCAACAATGTTAGCTGAGCACCAGATTTATATAGGTCTCGTTGATTGATATAAGGGGGAGGGGGTAATATGTATATTAAAAGTATAATACCACGTTGCGAACACGTGTTAGCAGCATGATTCTCTTTTTAACAACAGTCGTCATCTTGACAAGTCATCTAGACACGTATATCGGAAATCTGGTAAGTTGGCAGTCAAGATCGCGTGAGGTTCGTCTTGGCCAATCAGCATAGGCCTGGATCACCTCATACCGATGTCTCATCAACCCACCTTTCCAAAAAGTGTCTTCTTTTTAGAACTATTTGATGTGCACCAGTCGTGTGATGGTTGTTGTCGGAGACTATAGGGTGAGTAAAGCACATATTTTAGACATATTAAGGTGTTTTAAAACTTTGATATTGCAGGATGTCTATATGTATTGGTTATATTCGGGGCGGGTAGTATTAATGTAACATCAGCTAGCATTGCTAATGTTACAATTAAAACCCTCGATCAATAATTTGAGTGGGGACTTGAACAAGGAAACATTGTTTATAGTTTAGTTTTACTCGTAGAGTTGTTTATTTCTTTAAAGAAGTCTTTCAAGTTGGGAAACAATACCTGCAGCAAAAAAGGACATTTTATTATACAGGTCTAGCTACCCTTCAAAGTTTTTCGTATATTTACATTAAGAGAGAAAAAAAGATAAAGTTAGAATTTAGCTGAAGTTTACTTGCGTTTGTGTGAAGAGAGAATGAGGAATACATTTAGGGGAAACAAATCTACCAACACCACGCCGGGTCTCACATCCCAATATCTTAGTCGGTGGCAAACCATTATGAGGACGACATTATCCACCCCAACTATGATGTACAATTATAAACTTATCTTTACTTTAAGCTAGATTGAAATCGGGTGAAACCATTTGAATCAAAATTTTTATGCCAATGTGAAAATGTTATTAAGTGAGGTCCCTTATATGGTCTTAAAACATTCCGTGATAGTCTTTACCTTTAAGGTGGATGTAAAAGAGCGAGAGTTAAGGTGGATGGAAGAGAGAGGGAGTTAAGGTGGAATAGAAGCAAGCGAGAGTTAAGGTGGAATGGAAGAGAGTGAGAGTTAATGTGGAATGGAAGAGAGCGTGAGTTAAGGTGTGTGGAAGAGAGCGTGAGTTAAGGTGGAATGGAAGAGAGTGGGAGTTAAGGTGGAATGGAAGAGAGTGGGAGTTAATGTGGAATGGAAGAGAGTGGGAGTTAAGGTGGAATAGAAGTTAGCGTGAGTTAAGGTAGAATGGAAGAGAGTGGGAGTTAAGGTGGGTGGAAGAGAGCGTGAGTTAAGGTGGTTGGAAGAAAGCGTGAGTTAAGGTGGGTGGAAGAGAGCTGAGTTAAGGTGGAATGGAAGAGAGCGTGAGTTAAGGTGGAATGGAAGAGAGTGGGGGTTAAGGTGGGTGGAAGAGAGCGTGAGTTAAGGTGGTTGGAAGAGAGCGTGAGTTAAGGAGGGTGGAAGAGAGTGGGAGTTAAGGTGGAATAGAAGTGAGCGTGAGTTAAGGTGGAATGGAAAAGAGTGGGAGTTAAGGTGGGTGGAAGAGAGCGGGAGTTAAGGTGGGTGGAAGAGAGTGGGAGTTAAGGTGGAATAGAAGTGAGCGTGAGTTAAGGTGGAATGGAAAAGAGTGGGAGTTAAGGTAGAATGGAAAAGAGCGGGAGTTAAGGTGGAATGGAAGAGAGTGGGAGTTAAGGTGGAATGGAAGAGAGCGGGAGCTAAGGTGGAATGGAAGAGAGCGGGAGTTAAGGTAGAATGGAAAAGAGCTGGAGTTAAGGTGGAATGGAAGAGAGCGGGAGCTAAGGTGGAATGGAAGAGAGCGGAAGCTAAGGTAGAATGGAAGAGAGCGGGAGCTAAGGTAGAATGGAAAAGAGCGGGAGTTAAGGTGGAATGGAAGAGAGCGGGAGTTAAGGTGGGTGGAAGAGAGCGTGAGTTGTGGAATGGAAGAGAGCGTGAGTTAAGTTGGAATGGAAGAGAGCGGGAGTTAAGTTGGAATGGAAGAGAGCGGGAGTTAAGGTGGAATGGAAGAGAGTGGGAATTAAGGTGTAATGGAAGAGAGCGGTAGTTAAGGTGGGTGGAAGAGAGCGGGAGTTAAGGTGGAATGGAAGAGAGTGGGAATTAAGGTGTAATGGAAGAGAGCGGGAGTTAAGGTGGAATGGAAGAGAGCGGGAGTTAAGGTGGGTGGAAGAGAGCGTGAGTTGTGGAATGGAAGAGAGCGTGAGTTAAGTTGGAATGGAAGAGAGCGGGAGTTAAGTTGGAATGGAAGAGAGCGGGAGTTAAGGTGGAATGGAAGAGAGTGGGAATTAAGGTGTAATGGAAGAGAGCGGTAGTTAAGGTGGGTGGAAGAGAGCGGGAGTTAAGGTGGAATGGAAGAGAGCGGGAGTTAAGGTGGAATGGAAGAAAGTGGGAGTTAAGGGTAAATGAAAGAGGGTGGGAGTTAAGAAGGGTGGAAGAGAGCGTGAGTGAATTTGACAATGACTTTTTAAATGAGGGGAAAATGTCCTTGTCAACGTATTATATGTCAATGACAGATATCAACATTGTATGCTACCATTAGTCTAACAATACTTTAAGAAGAACACTACTAACGTTCAATTTGTCTACCAAGTACTAACATCTTTTTAAAACATGGGTATTTATATAAACATAAAAAACAGGCTGGTATGTGTGTAATAAAGTATGATATAACTATATAATTTATATATTCTAACTCTTTATAAAAACACAAACGTGATCACGTTTTTGAGGCGTAAATCAGGCAATAGACTGAACCACCTATAACAGGAAGTTGAGGGTACAATCTTGGACAGGTAAGCTGGGGGTCAATTTTACAAATGTAATATATCACTTTGGTTTTCCCGTCCTCTATCTAAGACATCCTTATCCTAACTCTTAAATTAATTCGTTACCAATCATGGTGGTAAACATAATATTTAAGTTGAAGTAGACGTTTAATGGGCGTTGTCTGGAGACTGTTCCGGTTCCAAAATTGAAGTTTTTTTGAGCAAACGTGGAATGCCAGGCCTCCACCGTGGTTCGGATTCCATATTAAAAAACTGTAGTTCCTCCATTTCATCTCACAATCACCCTACCATTACACATTAGCGTAAGTGCGTATAACCCGAACAGGTAGTAAGACGCGGTGCTAATTCCAACTACTGAGCAAATAATGACATGTCTTTAATACTCTAACATAGATTCTTTGATACCCTAACATAGAGTCTTTGATACCCTAACATAGATAATGTATCTTTGATGCCCTAACATAGAGGATTTATATTTGATACCCTAACATAGAGGATGTATATTTGAACCCCAAAGTAGAGGATGTACCTTTGATACCCTAACGTAGAGGATGTATATTTGATACCCTAACATAGAGGATGTATATTTGATACCCTAACGTAGAGGATGTACCTTTGATACCCTAACGTAGATGATGTAGCTTTGATACCCTAACATAGAGGATTTATATTTGAACCCTAACGTAGAGGATGTACCTTTGATACCCTAAAGTAGAAGATGTATCTTAACGTGGATGATATATCTTTGATACCCCAATGTAGAGAATGTATATTTGATACCCTGACATACAAGATTTATATTTAATACCCTAACATGATGACTTGTCTTTGATACCCTAAATTAGAGGATGTGTATTTTCTACTTTAACATAGAAGTTTTTCTTTGCTACCCTAACGTAAAATATTTGCCTTTCATACCCCAACGTATAGAAGGCCTATATCCCTAAAATTGAGGCGAGGAATACAAAAGATTTTAGTTTAAAAGCATCCTCAAATATGTTAAGTTCGTACAAGAAGAAAATGGGGAGATTTTAGTAATAGTATTTTTTATATGAATCTGCCCCTTATATTATGTTATCCTACTTCCAAAGTCGTTCCGCCCGTGGAAATGAGCCTCGCATATAAAAAAACACAGTATTATATTCTAGTCCTCGTATAATTTATCTGAATTTTATTTTTGTGTGAAAATGGGATATTTACATATCTTTACGATGAAAAACAACTTTTTTGTTTTCGAGTTTAATAAGCTTAAGTGCCAGTATGTTTTTATTAACGATGCACGCTATTTAACTGATGAGGACAGGATGAGAAGAATGATTAATGCTATCAGCGACATAATCCGTAATAATCTAATAGGGCCAAAGGAGCCTGTAGGGTCAGGTTGGGTAGACATTCAATAAAAGTGTCCTTATTTGTTTAGTGGTTAGGCATCTTTCAGCACATTTGGACTATCCTGAACTCACATGGAACTAAGTAAACAAGGCAAGGAAGGTGGATTTTAACCACAATGAAAGTTTACCACTAGTGAAACCAAACCCCGAACCTCTTCGTCAGATCTGAACACGTAGGGTGGAAATGGGGTAGAATAAAGACAAATATATCCGCATTTACGTGGTGGGAGAGTTGTAAACCAGTAAGGAAAAATACAGACGTACACATGGCTGGGATTCGAACCCCATCCTCTCCATTACCGACAAACCAGAGAGTATTTAACCGACACCTCTGTCCGCAAGACCACCAATAGGGTTAGCAGTGTTTCTGTCTACCCATGTATATAAACTAGCTGAAGATGTCTAGAACATAACAACATGTTTATATTGATTGCTATTTATCGATCTGTTGCTATTATCAAGTTAAATTATTCACAATGGTGTTCTCGGCTCGCACGAAGATAATCATAACTAACCCTGAGCCCAACTTTCACCCTGTCTCTTGAACACGTGTGCAATTATGCAAACTAACAAAACAAAGTTGTATTGTCTTGCACACTTTTCTTGGATAAACTAAATTACGTGGATATTCAAAATGAAAATATTGTGCTATCGATTATTTTGTAATCGATAGTATTATCACAGAAACATTTATCAAGTAATTTTATAATAATATTAATTATTATTATTATTATTAGCACCGCGTCTTACTACCCGTTCGGGTTATACACACTTACGCTAATGTGTAATGGTAGGGTGATTGTGAGATGAAATGTAGGACGTACAGTTTAACGTGGGATCCGAACCACGGTGGAAGCCTGGCATTCCTCACATTCACAAGATGTCTTGTCAGAGGTGAAGAAAGGGTTTGGTAATCAGATTAATCTGTGCAGGGACCGAGGATTGAACTCCGGCCGCTAGCATAGAAGTCTGACACCTTACCCCTAGACCGCCAGGTCACCATTTTTATAATAATTAATGTAGCTGTAAAGACCTTTCTTAAATATTGATCTGACTATATAGAATTTTCAAAATTATCTAAATTGGTTGAATTTTGGATTCACAATTTGAATTACATAAAACTGTGAAATAATAATAAAAATAGTGACTAATACGGTTGTAATAATTTTATTTGGTCGCTAGGACTGGGTCAGTTTCCTGAATACTGCGACCGTCCCGTCAACTCGGCCTGTGTTGTTGGTTTTGTAAGATCACACATCACAACAGACATCACACTGTGTTCCCCCCTGCCCCACCACAATGCCGCTATATCACAGGGACGGGGAGTTTGTGACGTTCCTCAGACTGTTTCGCAAGAAGTGATTCGCGTGGGGCTTAATGCGCATGTGACTATCACCCACAAGAGACCACCCCACCACCCCTATCAAACATTTACAGCTGAAACGTGGCTGACGTGGCTGTTAATAAACAATTTGGTATTCATAGAAATATAATTATATGATAAACTACCAGCGCTATGACGTGATTTGAGCCAGGGATGTCCCTGGATTTTGAACAACACTCCTTCGCCTTGCTATGAACAAAATGTAATAGAATATACTTTTATTTTTACGGTTTGTTTATTAAAACAGTAATAGGTTTTCACGTGGTCTAACGCGTCACTTTTGTTTTAAACTGGTGATTGCTGGTGACTGGAAGTTCGGTATTTGAACATCTCTTGGGTGTACTGAGGGTGAGTTTTTTACTAAGTGGTTTTCCACTCTCCTTGAACGCAAATCAGGTGTGTTACTCTAAATCCCAAATTCTTCATGGCTACCCGATTAGTGTAATTAAATGAGAAGGCGCAGTAAGACACTGATAAAATAAAACGGTTGTGTCCACAACATACAAACATGTCCATACCCCCATTAGAAGGATATATGGGCTGTACCCACATTAGAAGGATATATGGACTGTAACCCCATTAGAAGGGTATTTGTGTTGTACCCCCATTAGAAGGATATATGGGCTGTACCCCCATTATAAGGATATATGGACTGTACCCCCATTAGAAGGGTATTTGGGTTGTACCCCCATTAGAAGGATATATGGGCTGTACCCCCATTATAAGGATATATGGACTGTACCCCCATTATAAGGGAATTTGGGTTGTACCCCCATTAGAAGGATATATGGGTTGTACCCTCATTAGAAGGGTATTTGGGTTGTACCCCCATTAGAAGGATATATGGGCTGTTCCCCCATTAGAAGGATATATGGGTTGTACCCCCATTAGAAGGATATATGGACTGTACCCCCATTAGAAGGGTATTTGGGCTGTACTCCCATTAGAAGGATATATGGACTGTACCCCCATTAGAAGGGTATTTGGTTTGTACCCTAATTAGAAGAATATATGGGCTGTACCCCCATTAGAAGGATATATGAACTGTACCCCCATTAGAAGGGTATTTGGGTTGTATCCCCATTAGAAGGATATATGGGCTGTACCCCCATTAGAAGGATATATGGACTGTACCCCATTTGAAGGGTATATGGGCTTTATCCCCATTAGAAGGGTATATGGACTGTACCCCATTAGAAGGATATATGGACTGTACCCCATTAGAAGGGTATATGGACTGTACCCCATTAGAAGGGTATATGGACTGTACCCCATTAGAAGGGTATGTGGACTGTACCCCATTAGAAGGGTATATGGACTGTACCCCATTAGAAGGGTATGTGGACTGTACCCCATTAGAAGGGTATGTGGACTGTACCCCATTAGAAGGATATATGGACTGTACCCCATTAGAAGGGTATATGGACTGTACCCCATTAGAAGGATATATTGACTGTACCCCATTTGAAGGGTATATGGACTGTACCCCCATTAGGAAGATGTATCACTATAATAAACTATAACAAGGCCCGGCCGGTGTTCATGCTACTATACAAATTGCACATGCAATTATATTTGATATTCACTGCTCACACGCCAATAAAAATAAAACCTACCTTTACACAAGAATGGATTAAACACGACCAACCAATATTTTCCTAACATGAACGCAAACGCGTGATTTAAAATGGGGTTTGTTAAATGTTTGTTCCAAGACTAATGCAGTGCTCACCTCCATGATTGATGGACGACTACCTTTTTGTTTATTGACGGACTCCCCCTTTCCCCTTTTCTACTCATTCGTGTGACGTACAGAATACATGGTTTCCGTTCGTTAATTATTCACGGAGTGTTGCATTGTGGGAAGCAACCGTGCCCTGCCATTTTTTTCTTCGTGTTATAAGTGACGTCATACGTCGCAAGCTACAACGAACAAGTCGATATTGGCAGTGGTGAAGTTCTCGGTGTCCAGGTGGGCTCTTGGTCTACGAGTAACATCGGCTTCTCGGTCATGTGGTACGCTTACGTCAGTTCAGTAATATATAAAGCCGGAATCTGTATAATTTATGTCATTTATGTCAGCATACGTCAGTAAAACAAAGTTCTAATAATATTTTCTATAAAACTTTATTTGAGCGTTTGTTAAGGAATAATCCATCAATTTACACCCATTTTCCTACATGATTTATATCAATATTTGTATAGAAGTATTCTAGAACAATGTAGGACTATATGTTCTGGATCCTACTTTACTCTGGTTCTAGGTCGGACAGAAAGTGCTAAGGCTTCAGTTACTGACAATAATTTGGCTCAAACACCGATTTGATTCAATGCATTAGTATGACCATAGTTTGTTTGGTCCTACTGGTCACATTACGATGAGAAATGTAAACAGAACTTACTTCAATTTTTATAGACTATCACGTTACTTCAGTAATGGGATTTTTTGGTAATCTTCCACGCTTCTATAGTATGTAAATAAATGTGAATACGATAACCCAAACGATTCTTGATTTTATGGCTACAGATTCATGTTAAAACAACTCTACAGGATATAACTATAATAATAACCGGCCCCGTGGTGTAGTGGTCAGTGCACCTGGCCAAAAGCATAAAGCTCCCAGATTCGATTCTCAGCTGATACCTTGGGTAATTTTTCCCAAAAGGTTAATCACCCCAACGGTCACAAGGGTTTTATCAGGTTTAAGCTATCTTTAAGTGTTTATATTGGTTCCACACCCTCATACTCACTATCACCAGCACCATCATCTCATCTCACTGAGACATGAACCTCCACGGAGAGGATGTATGAGGCCTCCCCTGGGCAGGTGTTCATTAGCACTGGCTAATCTTTCCACAAACTGGTCTAAGAGTGATGTAGCCCAGACGCGCAATATATATTTATAATAATAATAAACTTGCTTCAAACGAAAATATGGAGTTTAAAAGTAAATTAAGGGGGACTTATTTGTCTTCCCAGTTGGCTGCTTGAACAAGAGAGGATGAAAGTTAAAAACCTCTAGATTTCTGTGTCCGGGGTCCTCGCACGAAGCTTGGTCAGGGTCATGAGATTTCATTGGCCGTTTGCTTAATTCCTTCCCCCACCACTTCTCCCACCATAGTCAGCTGTTTCCGTGTTATCTTTTGGCTGCATCTTAGTTCAAATGGCGAGAAATTGTCAGCGAGTAGTCGTCCCTATGTTCGACCAACGTATGCTCCGACAAACCGTGTGAGTGTTTTGCGTCGATCCACACCCGAAACAGGAAGGTGTCCACACCAGAAGTCCAGGATAGCGCAAGAGAAGAGTTTCCAGTACCTCACCATGGTACCGGCAAGGCTCCCATGTCTATCGAGGTAGAATGTCACGTGATTCCGGTTTCAGCCCACAACTGAGTTCGTGGAGAGTTTGGAAATATTTTGTTTAAAGGATTAATAGATTAAGTAAACTGCACTGTGCTCAAGATACACACGAGAGTATGTATTAATTATGGCGGCCGGGGTTCAATCCTCGGTCCCGGTAAAGATTTATTTGATTACCAAACCCTTCCTTCACCTCTGACAAGACATCTTATGAATGTGAGGAATGCCAGGCCTCCACCGTGGTTCGGATTCCACGTTAAACTGTAGATCCTTCATTTCATCTCACAATCACCCTACCATTACACATTAGCCTAAGTGCGTATAACCCGAACGGGTAGTAAGACGTGGTGCTAATAATAATAATATTAATTATGTTAATAATGTCTAGTTCCCCATGTTGTCGTAGTAACACGATTCCAGGTCCCTTGCCGTGTCTCGCGGGTGGGGCGGGGTTCCCAGTGTTCCTGTAATTTAACCTGTGCAGTTTATGTGACAGTGACTAGGTTTGGTTGATGATACTTAGAACAGTGGGACCCTATATGGGACCGAAACTTTAGTTATAGTGCTCCCCCTGGGTGTATAAGTTGTGAAGTGTACCCCAAGTATCCAGTGACCACGTTTTGGTCGGAATGGAACGACTAGTCCCCCACTATCTTCCAGTCCCACGACTGTCGAGTACGGGATGGGGTATACTATCAATCGTCTAGGGCCCCCTGGTGGTCCCAATGAGAGTAGATCTGGTCTAACACGAGTGAGGCATGCTGAGGACAAGCTTGAGGTAAATTCAGAATAAGTAGGAGAACAATGGCGTAGTATTCTGGGTGTCAACAATAAACATTATTTGGATGATGGTGGAAATATTAAGAGGGCTGCGGCCTTTTCAATGTCAGTATGCAGTTATTGTATTTTATTATATAATTATGAATTATAATTTAGGTAAAGTTAAACACTTGGTTAACTGAAGCAATACTTGTTATCTGTAATTTATAATTATTTAATAATATAATTTTATTTGGGTATAAAAAATTTTCTTTCTGGTTTCTTCCCGTCCAAACCAAGCTATACCCGATTTTGTTGAAGGTCGGTCTAGACGGCTTATTTTCTATCCAGAATCCTACAATATATTATTCTGTTATGTAAAAAGGCGCTTCCTACCAAAATACTACTATACACATCCGTTCTAGAGCAACAAGTTGATTACGTGACGCCAATGATCACTGGACGATGAAAGCCGAACTCCATCGAAGCTGTTCATACCATGGCTTGGGCATTGTTTAGTGTGTGAACAACGTACCTCCCCCTCCCTCCCCCTCTTTAACTGAACACTCCTTTTGTTTTACAAAGTCTGATGTGGTTTTGTATGACTAGAAGTTGGTGTAGGTCCAGAGGGTGTTTAGAATATATCCCCGCGCGAGTATTTGTGTGACAGCTCACAGTTACTTTGGCTCCAGGGTGTTCAAACAATACCGTGAAGACCGCACTCCACACCCTCCGAGATAACACAGGTCTGATTCCATGACGTCACAGTGGAGGGTTGGTGAGTGGCTGGACGCACGCTACGAATATTACCACCAATGTTATAAAATATATAATTATATTTGCATAATTACAATCAAAACCCAGAGAATATATCAATTCTTATATTGTAAAATTTTACAATCGCTATTTTTCAAGTTCTTGCCTCGATACAACTTCCCAAGTTCATTGTTTAAGAATGTTTTAAGAAGATGCGTAGGTTTGAAGCATTCTTTTCTGTGAGGAACCGACAATTGTAGCCATTTTTATTATGGAAAATTTGTTTGAAAAAATATTTGCAAGAAATCGAATAATTTTTTTACTAATATAATAGAGAGAACCTTCACATTCACAATCACTAAAATGGTAATTTAAATTGTTTAAGTTGTATTGTTCTTTAGCTAAGTTTCGAACCAGAATTATTTAACTTTTTTCTATAGTAAAATCTTGTTCATGTTTGTAAAATATCAAAATATTGAAGAGCTCAAACGTGTTCCATGTAATACGTAGCTAGGATAGAATCTGTTGGCCACTTTAACCCCCCAACTCCTTTATCTATTATTTTTAAATAGCTGTTTGCTGAGATAGAATATTCTATTTCCAAAGACTTATCACAAAATAAAAGACATTTACATGTTTCGCATTTCAGTTGATGACCTTCACTATTTGAAGTATAACCTGCAATATAAACCAAAGGCATTCAATTGTTCTCAGTTCTACACTTCCATAGTCAAAAATAACGTCTTCAAAATTCTGCTCACAAATTACATTGTCAACATCTTCCTCTTCTTATGAGTAAGTTGTTCAAATTAGAAAGAAATTACTTTATTTCAAATTCTCAAGATGTTGATGATTTTAATTTGATAAAACACGTTATTTTTATTCTTTTCAGGTTCTAAAATTTTCCAACGGATATTTAATAATTGCCGTCACTCAGTTGTTGATACTGTCCAAACCTTGCTTCTAAATTATTAGTCTGAAATTTCCCTACTAAAACATACGAAAACTAAATATTGTTCAGCAGGTACTTAACAATAATAATAATAATAATAACTCTGTTTTTGCTGCGTGTTGAAGGGCTGTGCAGGTTTCCTGTACGATTGTTTGATGAAATGGATGTGCTGGGAATCATCAGATTCTCCCACTTAATAAACCATGTGGAGAAATTGTCCAGGAATTCCAAAGTTGCACAGTTTGTATCTCTTAATGGTTCCCTAGGCAGGTTACACACCAACGAGTCCCTAGTCATGTCCAATCTGACTTGAGTCAAGGCTTTTCACACTAGTGAGTCGAGTAATCGAGTCCACTAGTTTGATCAAAGAGCTCGTGGGAGATGGATGCAGTCCTAGCGGGTTTATATAAATACAGTGTATGGAGGCACCGGCGTAGACGGCTAAAAAACGTCGAAATCTGTGATCTGCCGCATCGTGGACTCTGACTCGGCTAGACTCGGATATCCTCGGCTAGACTCGGGGTGACTCGACTCGCCGGTGTGAAAGGTATTGGTCCTCCATCGCGCTATCAAATACAAAATGAACTTGTCTCAATTGGTGAGTTAGACTCGACTAGATTCGTTGGTTTGAAACCAGCCTAAGATCTTTCATTGGATAATTATATTCATTAATTTCCACAAGATAAAATTAATTATATAAATTAGTAGATTCTTGTATATTCCTATTTTTTAATACTTTAAGAGCAGCTATGTTTTTTCGTCAAATAATTTGGTTGAATATGTAACATTTGATTTCCCCCGACGTCGGAAAACAATACCTTTAGAGTCAACGCTGGGGCTGTTTTAGCGTAGGTTTTGTTTTCTTTAAAATACAGTTTTATTCAAATCACCAAGACTAGCTTTAAAATGTACGCTACTTTCTGACTCAACGACAAAGGTGGTATTACAAATGTTTGTTATGTGTCCTTTTGATTCAACCAATTTGTTTCGAATGTATTTCAACAAATGAACTGAGTCAAACAGTAGATAAATATCTTCATCTAATCTAGTCGGGTTTTTGAAACTAGGCAACAAACTACTATAACACAATTTAGTAAATTTGTTCCTGTTCGCTCTATTACTGTCTGATATTAATGTTAAAAACACAATATCCACATAGAGTTAATGTTTTTATTATACACAAAGTTAACTTTAAAGTTTATCTGCAGTCAGATTTTTAACCGGGTAAAGAACAACTATATCTTTATCTTTTTGACAGCAATGATGATATCATAAATGTTTGCATTGTAGTAACTTCCTGAAGATTGTCAGAAAATACTTCTATTTACCCACCTTTATAGGAAATTGAGGGCTTACATAAAATTATTCAATTAATACGTTTACAGCTTTTTCATGACTATCCAACATCTGGGCTTTTTCAGACAAGTATTTTGAGACATTCTTGAACTTCCCGTGCTTAACGACTTAGATAATTGTCTTAAATAGTCGGGATGGTGGAGAGTCAAACCATTAGAATTTATTTTATATGCCATTGGACCAATAAATTAAACAGAACAGGCCCATGTTTGCTGTGTGTATCTGGGTAATTCATTAACTACCAAATTAATTTTCTCCATCAAAAATTTTGTTTTAATGTTCAATGGAGAATTTCCCTCAATGCCATTACAACAATATTATAAAATTTTTGAGACATGCTTCATTGTATTTTTTGTTAAAAGTGTCTCGGGACTGTACGAAATTAGATGACTCAACAAACATTCTAGTTTTGAACACCTGTTAATTAATCAACAACAAATCGCAATCATTGTATTGTTTATTTTTAATGATACTATAATTTTAGGAAAGTCCCAACTTGTATAAATTGTCATGAGAATAATAATATCTTCAGACTCTAAATTGTCAAATGATTTGTATTTATTGAGTTGATTTTACCTTTGAAATCCTGAAGACCTTAATATCATTACCTTGATTCCGTTTATTTAAATTGTCCTCATCTCAGCAAGCCAACTCTTCTCCTCGTTTTTCAGGTGCTTTTCATCTAGTTGGAGGCTCTGAGATAAAATACGAGGTCTGATTAAGGATACATGTCGGATAGGCATCATTGGTTAGGTTGGGAATTTTTCTAGGCACTATCAAAACAGATCCGTCCTCTCTTTTAGCACGATCTTCTCGGATTATAAATTGTTCGCAAAAAACAGCTACAGCTACAAAACCGTCCCTGGGGATTGCACGTATCTACTGTTGTCGGTGAAGGAGCCCCTTGGGAAAATAAAACTTATGTCTATATTTAGCTGTCATAAGGAGAAACAAGACTAAGAATGAAGTAATCCGGAAACGAGTGGGAGTAAAGGGAGTAATGGAAGAAAGACTGAGATGGTATGGGCATGTAGTGAGAATGGAAGAAGAGAGGATGCCGAAGAAAATATTGGAAATGAAGTATGTAGGAAAAATACCGCAAGGGAGGCCAAGAAAGAGATGGGAGGACCAGATAACAGAAAGTGTTCAAGTGAGAGGAGAAGAATGTAACAAATTGAAGGAGGAAGAATGGTGGAAGGATAGAGGAAAATGGAGGCATTCTATTAAACTGACCCAGCCACTGGCTGGAAACAGTTGATGATAATTATGATTATTATTATTATTATTATTATTATATGATGATTTATATATTTCTTCTTTTGATAATAATAGACTTAAACCCAGGAACACAGCACTTTCGAGGCATTTTTTTTTAACTTTAAATTATATTTTAAGAATTAAAAGTTTGACGCTATTCAAAATATCCTGGTAACGGAACAAACTAACATTGTTTCTAAATTAAAGACTGGCCATTGATGGAGGTAATAGAGGAAGTAGCTCTCACCTCATAGCCCTGGGCCTGTAGTTAGATGTTCCAGAGGGACCTAGCTAACCACTCGACCTAGATAACCTTGCCAGTCTGATACCTGAATGGTGAACAGGGAAGGGGCGGGGATCAATAGGGATCTTTCAGGTGAGGCTAGACAAAGTTTGGAGCTCAGTGGTGGGCCCTGATTTGTTGCGAGGGAGGTAAGGAGAGGAAGTAGCTCGCACCTCTTGACCTTGACAGAGTATCTCCAGAAGATACGTCATGGGTGTTACGTGTGATTATGTCTTCGTTTGGCACCTGAATCAGTGGGCACGCAGGCTAGGGCGTCCATCTTATCTAGTATGGCATCCTGGAGATGGGGAAGTCCCAGACGTGTGAATTCAAGATGCTCTTTTCCCTACAGGTTTTTCCACTCTACCTCCACGCTAATGGAGGTAATTATCCTTTAGACTACACCTTCTTCCTCCTTGTCCTCTTGTTCATCACTAGACTATTAAAAAGGTGAGGAGTATTTTTCTAACGGAGGTGTAGGAGGAGTGATATACAAGTGCACCCACATTAGCGTGTAGAGAGGGTGATAAAACCCCAATATGTGTGTGTGTGTGTGTGTGAGAGAGAGAGAGAGAGAGGTTGAGGAATAAACAATGAAAGAAGGAACGATGAAATGGGGGAAATTATTAAATAACGAGTGTCCATAAAAGCTCTGTGTCACGTTTGTATATAAATCTTTGTCTGGTCTCTCCCCTTCAGCCCTCGGTATATTTTTTTTCTTGACTCCACATACCACAAACCATCCCCATTACTTTCATCCCCCGTTGTAATCTCATCCACTTCCGCTGTTACCTCTTAGCACCTCCGCCCCCCTCTCTGTCCTGTCATCCAGCGCTATCCTGCTCTTGTCTTCTCTCTCACCAGCTTCTCAGTGAACGTTCGTCTTCCCACGACTCTTTTACTCAGCCGCCATTGTATCTCGTATTCAACAAGATTTACAAAGAGATTCTTCGCGTTCTTTGGTTTTTCTACAACACGTCTTACTATCGCTTAGGGTTCAAATGTATTTACTATTTACTTTACTGTGGTAAGCATGAGGAAGGTTGAATTTAGAAGAAGTGCATCCACAGTTACATAAAGGGAGAAAAATGTGGGAAAACATTTAGTAATGACCACCGACAGTATATCCGACTGGGATTCGAACTTCTATTTACCCATCATCGGCAATCCAGTCTTTCACGAGACTGACGCCTTAGACCACTTGATCACCGAAGTGGGTGTACACATATATTAATTAAGTTTATGGGGTAGATGTGAGTAAGTTATGTCAACAAATGAAATGTACCCTAATTTGCGTGGTGTCAAATAATTTAGGGGTTCAGTACACCCAGCCAGGATTCGAACTAGAACCTTCCTGTCAGTGTCAAAGCAGATCATATACGCTCGACATTCGTCCCGCGAGCCCACCAAGGCGGGGAATGTTGTTTGGTATAATACGTGTCATACCCACGTCTGTTTCATTCGAACAATTCGCATTTGTTCCTTTGTTTCCTGTGCAGCACACCGAGGGGAGATAAAAGGTGTTACACATAGATATAATAGTGATGATTGATAGCCGACAATCTCATTTAATAATTACAATTAACTAAAAATAAAAGGACATATTCATATGAATTTGATTTAAAATAAACCTCGACTCTCAACAGCTGCTAATATCTTGCTTCACAATTGGGAAATTAGCAGCTGTGAGTTGAGATTAAGAGAAAAATAAATTCATTTAGTTTAGTTTGATGTATCATTAGTTCAGTTACTGTTTCTCACAGATAAAAATATCAAACTATTCGTAATAAAATGTTATTTGGTGTTCAATTTAGCATCCAAAAAAATGCTTTATAAAAATAATGTTAGATATAAAATAAATTTGAAGCCCACTTTAAAAAGAGACATCAATCAATGCCGAACTAACTGAAAAACGATTCGTGTTTTTACCGTATGGAAAGTGGTCACATACAATGAGATGGTAAAAGATAAGTCAGTGTCAAATTTTGATGTTTTATAATAAATTGACGCAATAACTCACGACTGTATCAATATGGTTCAAACGTCAGTTCCCGTTACCGACAAAAAAAATATTAACTTAGGGGAGAGTCGTATAGAATCGGACAGCGGCTAGTATCGGACAGATCATGTTTCAATAAACTACCGTTAGCTAGATAACTCTTTCAGGTATAATATTACTCCTCTTGCTTGCAGCCAAAGACAACAGTTAGTTGAAGGCGCGCCCTTGAGCCGTACGGTTCCCACGAGTGTTTGTATAGTTTATATGCTTTGTTTCTTTGTTCCAACTACATTTTCAAGACTTCTCATTCTCACACGATAATTACAATTAGTTTGTTTATTGGATATAAGGTAAAGGGTAAACTCCTGAATAAGTTATAATATTGATTTGGTCAACAAAGAAAATATTATTGTAATGAATACCATTATTTTATTGCCATACAGATCGGCTAGTATCGGACAAGTTGTTTTCGTCCAGTACCGGACAAACTGGGGGATGCCACAAATTTTTTATCAACATTAACAACAAATAAAGCTCAAATAAAACATTCAATTAAGGTTAGATAAGATTACTCAGATTAGTTATATATATATATACACTTAATACTAAATTATATATATTATATATATTAATTTATTTTGTCTTCATAGAACTTTTTCTTTCAGGTAACCTATTCTGGAATTTTACACTATGCCTAAATTAAAGAAAAAGGAAAAAGTAGGCTTAAGTGGGAAGTGGCAAGAAGAGAATATGAAAATAGCTGTAGAGAAGGTTTTAAGTAACGCTATGACAGTGAGACAGGCGGCAAATACATACGCTGTTCCTAAAAGCTCCTTAGGAGACAGAGTAGCGAAGTTAAAATTAGGAAATGAAGTAAAAATAGTTCCTGACCGGAAAACAAATTGTGATGTAGTTGGATTAGTAAGCTATGCTTTTACCAAAATTTGCCGAATGGATATATATATATATTAAAAAAAGGGTTTGAATGTGCAGGTATATATCCATATAATCCAAACATATTCACAGATTTGAACTATTTGCCATCGTAAGGACTAGATATTCCCGACTCTGTCTAGAAAGACATAGAGCTATTGAAAAATGATCCAGGAAATATACAATCAATATCCCCTAAGACCCCACTCACATCAAATTATAGACACGAAAATTTACAACCAACATTTGAATTTCCAAGAGCCTCAACTTCTGTATCTCCACAACCTCCATTTACAGAGTTATTTACTTCCATGACTTCACAACAGTCAACTTCAACCGCACAAACTTCAACATCAAAGACTCCACAGTCATCAACTCCTTCAACTGGATTTTTCCACACCATAATCACACAAGTGTCACCAGTGCCTGTCGCTGCAGAACGCAGGTTAAATGTTAGAAGAAGACGTGGTGCTAAGAGCGAAATACTAACATCAAGTCCTTATAAAGCTCAGTTAGAAGAAAAACAATTCACGAAAATGGGAAAATCAAAAACTAAGCTGGAAGCCACGATAAAAAAAACTACATCAAAATAACAGTAAAGTTAACAAAACTTCGGCACAACTTATGAACCAAGAAGTTGAAAATAAAACCGACTGCATAATATGCGGAATTTTTTTTGGCGAGGATTGGATAAAGTGTGACTTTTGCCAAGGGTGGGCGCACAAGAATTGTGCCAATACTGAATTAAATCCCTCTCTTTATAAATGTGACTCTTGTGAAAAAGCATCTTAAGATAATAAGGGAAGTTTGGTGTCCAAATTTGATTAAAAAATTATAATATTGTAATATGTCCGGTACTACCCGACAATACTTTTTTAAACTGAACTAAGCCTATTTTTTTAAATGACTCTAGAAAGAACAATTTTTTCTATAAGCTATTTTAATACAGCAGGTATATAAATACACATGTAATCTTAATATTTACATGTCATTTGTCTCATTTTCATTTAATGAAATTATAAATTAAATTTAAAAACCTTAAGTGTCCGTTACTACACGACTCTCCCCTACAATATTCATTTAAATATCAATATACGTTCATTTTATTTTTTACATTTAAATAAAACAGGTCAATCGTGAAGATTACCTCAATATCATGATCAATCTAGGCGCTTTATGTGCTCCCAAGTTCAAATAAATGGGTCTGTCTATCTGTCCATGATGCTACAGCGAAAATAGTTTTATCGATGTTGTTCAAACTGTTTTATTTTATATTTTGTAATCAAACTTCAAGGAAAAATCGTGATTTTGACTTCAGCCCTAAAATTAAAGATAGATTATTACTGACTAATTTTTGAAAATTCAATTATTATTATTTCTAAAATAGTTTTAGTGATTTTGTTTAAAATAGATATTTGGGGAGTGTTTGAGAAGATTAAGAACTACGTATGTTCGTTTTCCTTTAAAAAAATTAGTTAGGTTTAATAAAGACTTACATTTGAATCTTTGTAGGTATTTTATAAAAGGCTGTAACAATGTTGCTCCAAATATTTATATTGAGAGTCTCATATTATTATAAAAATGTGTTTGTTTTTCTGAGGAAAACTTAAGGAGTAGATTACTGACTACCTATCTTTGAAAACTGTATCGTATTGTATCGTATAATTTAATATTAAGTTATTTTAAATCATTCAATCCAAGCAAAGCGTTATACCACCACACAACTTACAAACTAACCCTCATACAAGGAATATAAAAATATTGGCCTAAATTGAAGGGATTGGAGAAGGTTAGATGATTTTAGGCACCACTTGGGATTAAACCAAGGTACCTTCGATTTAGAGTTGTATTTACCGATTATCTCAGAACAATTTAAGAGCTGGATTATTAAAACTATTTCCCTGCCGTATTTTACTATCTGTCCGTGCTATACGCATTTTAATCATACAATCAAACCACCCTGAGCTACCATCAGCCGGGATTTGATTGACAACTCAAACAATACGACCTCACATCTAGTCCGTGTGTGCAATAATGTGGGGGGTAGTGTATTAAACATTTTAGCTACCGGAAATAAGTTTAGTTGGTAACATTTTTATAATCAAAGCTCGCAAGTAACATTTTTATAATCAAAGCTCGCATGTAACATTTCTATAATCAAATCTCACAAATAACATTTCTGTAATCATAACTCTCAAGTAACTTTTTTTTTTATAATCAGAGCTCCCAGGTAACATTTCTATAATTAGAGCTCACAGATAACATTCTAATAATCAGCGCTTTAAAGTAACTTCTATAATCAGCGCTTTTAAGTAACTTCTATAATCAGAGCTCAAAAGTAACATTTCTATAATCAGAGCTCGCAAGTAGCATTTCTATAATCAGAGCTCGTAAGTAAAATTTCTATAATCAGAACTCGCAATTAATATTTGTATGATTAGAGCGTGCAACTAACGTTTCTATAATCAAAGCTCGCAAGTAACAATTTTTAAATAAGAGCTCGCAAGTAGCCGTATCGGTGGTAGCGTGGTTCTTAAAATATACATAGATTGGTGACGAGGAGGTCAGGGGTTTGAATCCTAGTCTGGTGTACTGATGGCGATTTTTCTTAAATGGTTTTCCTCTCTCCCTCCACACAAATTTGGTATATTTCCTCGAGATTCTACCTTTCTGCTACCTAGACCATAAGTGTAAATATGCGGATATTTATAGTGGGTAGTAAGACCCTAAAATACCTCTTAAAGAGCGTATCATACCCAACAAATGTCAACCTCTAGGAGAAAAATTTCCCTATCATGAGATAATTATTTCATCTCACTAGATGCCCCTCTCCCTCCTTCCCTGACAAAGAGGAGGGATGAGTCCTCTCTCAGGATACAACACTTCACTGCCTAGCGTGCCAGGGGAAAGTGAGAAGGGTAGAAGTGGATGGAGAGAGGGGGGATTGAAAGAACCTTAGCTTCGTGTCAGGGATTCCCTTTGATGTGGTTCCATCGAAGGCGAGAGGGAGATGTATAGTAGTGGAGGGGTGTAAAAGGACCCCCATTTCTTCCACGTGGGTGCAGGTACACTCTGAGCGTGGGAGACGAAGAAACGAATGCGGGCACATTATTTTGTAAGACAGAATATTTCAATAATAGCACACAGGAGTCTCAATAGTTTTAAGAATAAAAGATAATTTGTGATTCGCTGTGAGGATGTTGATGAAATGAAGGGAATATGCAAGCATAGGGATGAGGAACACATAATCCAACATCCACCTGGGAGATACTGTACGTAACAAGACAGGGATAAGGAACACACAGTCCAACATCCACCCGGGATATACTGTACGTAACAGGACAGGGATGAGGAACACACAGTCCAACATCCACCTGGGATATACTGTACGTAACAGGACAGGGATGAGGAACACACAGTCCAACATCCACCCCGGATATACTGTACGTAACAGGACAGGGATGAGGAACACACAGTCCAACATCCACCCCGGATATACTGTACGTAACAGGACAGGGATGAGGAACACACAGTCCAACATCCACCCCGGATATACTGTACGTAACAGGACAGGGATGAGGAACACACAGTCCAACATCCACCCCGGATATACTGTACGTAACAGGACAGGGATGAGGAACACACAGTCCAACATCCACCCCGGATATACTGTACGTAACAGGACAGGGATGAGGAACACACAGTCCAACATCCACCCGGGATATACTGTACGTAACAGGACAGGGATGAGGAACACACAGTCCAACATCCACCCCGGATATACTGTACGTAACAGGACAGGGATGAGGAACACACAGTCCAACATCCACCCCGGATATACTGTACGTAACAGGACAGGGATGAGGAACACACAGTCCAACATCCACCCCGGATATACTGTACGTAACAGGACAGGGATGAGGAACACACAGTCCAACATCCACCCCGGATATACTGTACGTAACAGGACAGGGATGAGGAACACACAGTCCAACATCCACCCCGGATATACTGTACGTAACAGGACAGGGATGAGGAACACACAGTCCAACATCCACCCCGGATATACTGTACGTAACAGGACAGGGATGAGGAACACACAGTCCAACATCCACCCCGGATATACTGTACGTAACAGGACAGGGATGAGGAACACACAGTCCAACATCCACCCCGGATATACTGTACGTAACAGGACAGGGATGAGGAACACACAGTCCAACATCCACCCCGGATATACTGTACGTAACAGGACAGGGATGAGGAACACACAGTCCAACATCCACCCCGGATATACTGTACGTAACAGGACAGGGATGAGGAACACACAGTCCAACATCCACCCCGGATATACTGTACGTAACAGGACAGGGATGAGGAACACACAGTCCAACATCCACCCGGGATATACTGTACGTAACAGGACAGGGATGAGGAACACACAGTCCAACATCCACCCGGGATATACTGTACGTAACAGGACAGGGATGAGGAACACATAGTCCAACATCCACCCGGGATATACTGTACGTAACAGGACAGGGATGAGGAACACACAGTACAACATCCACCCGGGATATACTGTACGTAACAGGACAGGAATGAGGGACACACAGTACAACATCCACCCGGGATATACTGTACGTAACAGGACAGGGATGAGGAACACACAGTACAACATCCACCCAGGATATATGTAACAGGACAGGGATGAGGAACACATAGTCCAACATCCACCTGGGATATACTGTACTACCTGGACAGGGATGAGGAACACATAGTCCAACATCCACCCAGGATATATGTAACAGGAGAGGGATGAGGAACACATAGTCCAACATCCACCCGGGATATATGTAACAGGACAGGGATGAGGAACACATAGTCCAAGTTCCTACCGGGATATACTGTACATAACAGGACAGGGATGAGGAACACACAGCCCAACATCCACCCGGGATATACTGTACGTAACAGGACAAGGATGAGGAACAACCAGCCCAACATCCACCCGGGATATACTGTACGTAACAGGACAGGGATGAGGAACAACCAGCCCAACATCCACCTGGGATATACTGTACGTAACAGGACAGGGATGAGGAACACATAGTCCAACATCCACTTGGGAGATACTGTACGTAACAGGACAGGGATGAGGAACATATAATCCAACATCCACCCGGGATATACTGTACGTAACAGGACAGAGATGAGGAACACATAGTCCAACATCCACCCGGGATATACTGTACGTAACAGGACAGGGATGAGGAACACACAGTACAACATCCACCCGGGATATACTGTACGTAACAGGACAGGGATGAGGAACACACAGTACAACATCCACCCGGGATATACTGTACGTAACAGGACAGGGATGAGGAACACACAGTACAACATCCACCCGGGATATACTGTACGTAACAGGACAGGGATGAGGAACACACAGTACAACATCCACCCGGGATATACTGTACGTAACAGGACAGGGATGAGGAACACACAGTACAACATCCACCCGGGATATACTGTACGTAACAGGACAGGGATGAGGAACACACAGTACAACATCCACCCGGGATATACTGTACGTAACAGGACAGGGATGAGGAACACACAGTACAACATCCACCCGGGATATACTGTACGTAACAGGACAGGGATGAGGAACACACAGTACAACATCCACCCGGGATATACTGTACGTAACAGGACAGGGATGAGGAACACACAGTACAACATCCACCCGGGATATACTGTACGTAACAGGACAGGGATGAGGAACACACAGTACAACATCCACCCGGGATATACTGTACGTAACAGGACAGGGATGAGGAACACACAGTACAACATCCACCCGGGATATACTGTACGTAACAGGACAGGGATGAGGAACACACAGTCCAACATCCACCCGGGATATACTGTACGTAACAGGACAGGGACGAATAGTATACACTTAAGAGGAAATGTTTTCCATTGGCTTGAAACGGAAGTTGGTCATCATTTAGGCCCATTAGTACATCCGGCTGGGATTCAAGCCACAACCGCTACGACACAAAACAACCAGACCAAATGAGCTTGACGTTTAGTCCACTGCCCCAAGTGTTTAATTTAAAATAAAGTCAAAATATACCGGCCAGGAACAAAGCCCCACCCCCCTTACTTAAGGTAGAAAAGAAACGCGAGTTAAGGTCCATATTCAGGGTTCATACGCATCCCCAAAAACCTTTGAAAATCTGAAATCTTGGCAAACTGTTTTCAGTACTGGAAATATCCTGAAATTCCCAAAATATCTTAATTTTCTCTGTAATTTATATTAGGGACCTTGATTTTTTTTTTCACAATATTTCTATCTGACCGATCGTGCAATGGGAGGTTAGTTGGGTGGAAGGCTGGCCCTTCCCTGCATGTATTGGGCTGATTTTCAAAATGTTTAAAGTAAGTTCACCCAACACATGCAGTAGAGTTATTACTAGGCTTTTATCCCTAATAGGACAGATTTGATATTTTTTAGAATTCTTTTTGTAGTCACGTGTAATGCTTTCATCTGTGGTGTGTTCTGATTAATGTGTTTCAAGACAATGGCGGCCTTCCGCTTTATAAATAGTGCCACAAGACTGTTAATATTTTCACCTTTTTTCTGGTTTTTCGTTACAGGTGTGATGTTTTAAATGTGAGACTTAATATACAACTAAATATGAGTGCCATCTCAAAGAAGTGTACTTTCAAAATAGAATGGTTATCAGATACAAAATATAAACAGTAGATAGAAGGGTGCAAAACAGATAATGGTGTTGTGTTTTGCATACTGTGTAAATCGCTTATATGGGGGTGTCAGACTTACAGAGACATATTAAATATGGAAAGCACGTAAAGTTAATTGAAGTATTAAATACAACTAAACTAGTAGGAGATTATTTCAATTTTTCAAATTCATCCATCGAGAAGGAACAAACAATTATCAATTCTTCACAATGAACCTGAGTCTTTCATTCCTGATGTGTCATAAACTTAACCTATTCCTTTATCGAAACACGTTCTTGCAGAATCTGCACTGATGGCGGAGATTTTGTGGACACTTAATTTTGTAATTAAACATGTCATTTAATTCTTGCAAAGACAACAGACTATTTGCTGCCATGATCTCAGATAGTGCAATAGCAAAAAAAAATATTTTGCAATAGACAAAAGTGCTTATTTGTTGTGTTTTGGTATTGCCTCTTTCATTAAGGAGGGGATTATTCAGAATGTTTGTCAGTCAGAATACTGTGTGATGTGTTAAGGGGCAGCGGAGATAATCAAGAAAACAAAGAAGGGGCTAATCCCAACTAGGAATCCCCAGGGGAGTCACAATGTCTATAATTAGTTAAGTTTATTATGAAAAAATTAAAGCGAGGTAAACCTTAAGACTTCATCTACCAGCACTACAAGTATCTTAAGGATGCCAGCCATCCACAAAGACAGAATCAAAAACACTAGCCGTGCATGGGATACTGTGCTCCATAGGTTGCCAACCAAGAAAGGCAAAGGCACAAATACTGAGATCATGACCAACTGGAGACCATCGACCTAACTAGGTCGTCAACACTATCGTACTTAAACCCATTTCATAAAGTCAGGGCGCTTTGAAATGTCAGCAAAACAGGCCGACTAATTTAGGCATTAGAAAACAGAGCTTCACTAAGCTCTACTTGGGTAAACCAAATATCAACTGACAACACTAACTTTCGCTAAGCGACATAATAGTTATACAACACCGGCTAACACTATTAGTCGCTATGCAACATTTAACAAATAAAGTCAGATAGGCTTTATAAGGACACAATGCACCTCATCTGCAAGTAGTTTATGAATATTACAAGCCGGGACAAATAATTAAGCTAACTAAACCATAATAATCAATTGCGACCAACTCCATATGCACAAGCTTGGGCCTAACTGTCTATATAATTTGTAAGATATTACAACATCCAGTGGCGGAGTGCTAACTCCTTCGGTCGTGGGCGAGTGACTAATCCGCCATCTTGTGAGTCTTGACCAAGCGGGCGACGTGGAGACGATCCCCGGGCAGAGGACAGAGAGTAACCCATCTTACAAGTCAAATGTAAAGTGTAGTGAATTTTCTTTAGACCGGATCCTCCGTAGATGTGTGCATCCAAATTAACACATGACTATAAAATGGAGAGGGGGGGAAAGATCGACCAATCCAATACAAGAATAATCAGAAAAGGTGCCAAGTTGGAGTGGGGTGGCGGCTATTGTGCAGGTGCGATGTTCTGTAGCTTCAGATGTGTGGACAGAGTTCGACTTTCATTGTTTGGGCTGAGTCAAATCAAAACGGAGTGAATAGAGGTTTAGCGTCAGGTGTCTTTGAAGGGCGCTATTACGAGTCGGGACACGGTAAATCAACTGCAGCAAATTATTTCAGTTACTTCTTTCATTATTTACTGGTGATGAATATGCTTATATGTGTGAGCGAAAAGCTTTTAGCCCAACATAAAATCTGATAACTATTGAAAAACTGCTAACTAAAGTTCAATAAACTAGGTTGGACTTTGATTTTGCATACTAAGTTGTGATATCTAACATAAAATACTCAAATATAAATATTCGGTAGTGTAAAAAGTTGTGGGGAATATTGTAGATGATGTAGGGGAGTTGGGATACCTCATTTTTATTTAGGTAATATATGATGTACATGCATTAAATATATTACTACATTTACAGTGCTCGCTTATTTATCTATTGCAACAAGTGATTAACACATAAATTCTGTCCTTGAAAATATGTATAACGCTCTGGAAATGTCTTTAAATCTCTTAGTTTCTGTATGAGCCTTGATATTATTTTTAAATATTTAGTTTTCATCAAAATAATTAATACATTGCCCCAGTGGAAACGTTTAGTTTAATTTTCTGCACATGTTGATATCAAAAGTTCTAGGCTATCATTTCTGTACTGAGCATCGCAGAATTTTACCAGGACTTTTTCTATTCATTTAAATCGTCCTGTTCAAAGTCCACCATTTTCATGAATGAATCAGACAGAATATCTGAACAAAAGACATTAATATAAATGAGTTACATTCATGTGTGTGTGGTGAGTTAAGACCGTTTCACTTAATAGAGTACCGCAGTTCTGTGTATCGTAGAGGAAGTGCGTATAATTTGTGCTCTACTAACAAGAGCTGTGTTCATGAAATTACAATACGTAATTACGCGTCGATGGGTCTATTATTTCATAACGGACAGCTAATTTATTTTCAAAAAAAAAGTTTAGCAACACAACGGCAAGGTAGAAGATTATATTCTTAGGGCTTTATTTTATAAACATTATTTATTATTAGAGCCCGGTCTTTGATATCCTTATAATCACCAAAGAATTAGCTATAAATAACTCAAATATTCTAAAAAAATGCTTAATATTTACCAAAAGAAATATCTAAAAACATGCAAAAAAACTCGTATGAAAGCACATGACTAAATAAATGATACGGAACTCCACACAGGCTCTAGCTCTATTGTTTAAAAATAGAGATATCTAATCAAAAATCGTAATATATGGGAAACTAAATAATATACACTAGTAAACTAGAGCACAAATTACGATAATCTTACGTAAAACATTTTTGACTTCCAGTTTTAAAATTTATTTTTAAAGGATTGAAGTCCTCATTTGTATATTTGGACCAATAAAAAAGATCGATATTGGGTCCACAAGGGTCAACACTTAGTATTAAAATTTCAACTTACGATTAAAAATTTCTACATTTTATCAGGCGTTGTACATCTTCAGTTCATCAAATTGCTATTTAATTCCTCATTTATGAATTTAAACCAATAAAAAGGTAAATATTGATTATTGAGTCTAAAATTATAGATACATATATCATTGGCGTACAAACATTTGGCCTAAGAGGTTAAAGAAGAAAGTGCATAAACTTTTTGAGAGACTTACTTATTTACTTACTCTATTGCACTAGAGAATTAATGCGTTAAGGCTTAAGTAGTATATCTGAACAACTAATGCTAGCAAAATAGTATTAATATTGTAACCCTGTTAAAACACCTAAAGAAAAGAATATTGTTTGGCTCACTGTTCCGGCCCCAGTTGAACCGTCTCGGCAAGGCCCCACTCCACTAACATATCGTGGCACTGCCAATATCAAACTAACTCGAGAGGCCATGGTTCGCTTCTCATCGCGAGGATTATGCTGTGCCCAAGAAAAAAAATTGATGATATGCGTGAACTGGATGCGCAGCGTCGGCAGTGTTCATAAACTAAAGAATTATTGTTTGGCACGCGTTTAAAAAAACGCGTAGACTGTTTGAGCATGTTCGAGAAGACTGCTACCTCTTACCCCTCTCCCCCTTCTTTAGTTCCCGCGCCTTAAGAACACATGACTTCATTCGTCGGGCATATAATGGCCTCGTTCTGTAATGCTGGTATATATTACACTGCGATCACTAGGTGAGAGACGTTGGTTTTAGAATAGGTTTAAGTTTGTATATTCAAAATTTTGTTTGGCTGTAATGATTCAAAATTATCGTTCTGGATTCTATATATGTAATTTATTACTTATTAACTGGACCTGGTCTCTTTTAATTTGCTTGTAGACCATGGATAAACTTAATTTCTTTACACGGTTTGACAAAACTGTATGTCTGAGATTTCTTTGCGATCTTTTGGGAGAGCTCTATTTATTATTTAACTTACATTCTGTTTCATCCACCTCACGGATGGGCTTATATCTTGGAGTACATCCATCTTAGGTCCATAATTAATTCTGGCAGCGTTATACTTTAGTTCTGCCGATTTTATACATTTAAAGATGATATCACTTGTTATATGTTGGAAGATAATTTATTATTAATACATATCTAAAAAGTGTATTATATGTAAGTTAAATGTGGCGCCGCGAGTCAGCATATTGTTCTATAATATGGGATTTAATGTTTAACGTTAATACTGCCAGTTATGGCATATGTTTCAAAATTAGATCCTTGTTGATTATTTCCATTATGGCCAATTACGGGTGGGGAGTTATATGCTATTGGGAACTCATTGTTTACTGTTCATGCGGTTTGGGAACCAGTGCAGGTGGCGAGTAAGTAACTTTTTGACATGACTAGTACTTTGTTTTTGCTTTTGACTATCGATTATTATTATTATTATTATCTTAAAATTTGTACGAAGGTCAATTTTACTGCAGATTGTATGATTTATTTTGGGTCACCATTTGAAAGCTTGGGAAGACGTCTCACATATATCTTATATTATTGTTCTAGCTCTATTGTAGTTTACGGATTCAGCGCCTAACGCTATTCATGCCTCACTCTCTCATAGAGCCGTATTTGTTATTTTTCTTGGGAAAAAAAACTCTCTTGTGACAGACCTGACTGTTATTTATAAGTGATAATCAGGGTCAGGGGTTAAAATATCTCAGAAACTATTGGTTTTATAAAAATATATTTCAAATAAAAGATTTTTAATTTAAATATATCTACATGTTTGCTATGATAAGTAAATAAAAATTTTTTGTTATAAATAGACCTACATATTTTCAATGATAAATAATTTCATATTTCAAAGCCGAGATATAATTAAAAATGATAGTTTATGCTTTAGTACGGAACCCTTAAAATCATTTTGACGAAAAATTGAGGGTAGCCATTTTGTTAAAAATATTAATCAAAACTTTTAAATGAAATTTAATCAAAATCGTTAAAGCCGAATTTGATAAAATCAATTTTTTCTCTTTTCGCCTTGAAGGAAACTACCCTTAAGTTTAGGGTTAAATATCTAATTCCAAAAACACCCGTGGGGTGACCCTATGAAAACCCTAGATACCAAGTTTTTGCTCAATCGGTAAATAATTTAGGCTCTAGCCCGAGGTACAGACAAACAGACGGCATTGCGAAAACCATTTTTCGAATTCGGGTGATCTGAAACGTTGACATTCATCAAAATCTCGAGTTAGATTTTTTTTACGATCACAATACTTTCTCTATCTGCAAGGTGGCGAGAAAGTAAAAGTCAAACACGCACTTTAAAAATGGGAAAAAATAAATAAACATGTATTGAAAGTTTTAAACAACCTAACTCTTGCACTCCGCTAAATATAATATTGATTTAAAAATACATGCTTCCCCCTCCAAACACAACCCTCTCCATTCTAGTAACAGTGTCATGAGTTTTACAACCAAACAAGCAAAGAGGATACATAGTTCATTGTCCATAGTATCTTCTAATTCAACCAACTGTGTACTGGGAAAATGTATGCTTGAGTATTTATGAATTTATAAAATATCGATAGTATATATATATATATATATATATATACAAAATAGATAGATACAATGTATTCAAAAATAATGTCGTAGGACGAGGAAGGTAGAATTTAGAGGAAGTGAACCCAAATTTGAGTATAAGGAGAGTGGAAAAACACTTTGTAAAAACATACTTAGATAGTTGTGTCCAACCTGAACAAGAGGAGATCGAGGCCTCAATCCTTATGCACTCCAGTGTTATGAAGATAACTAAAGCCTTACAGCTCCGCCCAGGCTTGAAATTGCGGCATGAGACTGTGAAAAGGAAGAGTAAAGCTGCTAGACAGAGAGAGAGAGACTCTTTGAAGACTTTCATCGTGCACAGGGGTACTTTTAACCAATGTCAGATTGTTGAAGGTGGCACGGGATTGGTTGTCCGCTAATAGCTGGACATTGAACATTCCAGCTGCTGGTCGTGTGCTAATAACTGGATATTGAACATTCTAGCTACTGGTTGTGTGCTAATAACTGGATATTGAACATTCTAGCTGCTGGTCGTGTGCTAATAAATGGATATTGAATATTTTAGCTACTGGTTGTGTGCTAATAGTTGGATATTGAACATTCTAGCTACTGTTTGTGTGCTAATAGTTGGATATTGAATATTCTAGCTACTGGTTGCGTGGTGTTAGCTCAACATTGAACCTTCTAACTGCGGGCTGTGTGCTAATAGCTGGATATTGAGCATTCTAACTGCTGGTTGTGTGCTAATAGCTGGATATTGAACCTTCTAGCTGCTGGTTGTGTGCTAATAACTGGATATTGAACATTCTAGCTACTGGTTGTGTGCTAATAACTGGATATTGAACATTCTAGCTGCTGGTTGTGTGCTAATAGCTGGATATTGAATATTATAGTTACTGGCTGCATGGTGTTAGCTCGACATTGAACCTTCTAACTGCTGGTTGTGTGCTAATAACTGGATATTGAATATTCTAGCTGCTGGTTGCATGGTGTTAGCTCGACATTGAACCATCTAACTGCTGGTTGTGTGCTAATAACTGGATATTGAATATTCTAGCTGCTGGTTGCATGGTGTTAGCTCGACATTGAACCTTATAACTGCTGGTTGTGTGCTAATAGCTGGATATTGAATATTCTAGCTGCTGGTTGCATGGTGTTAGCTCGACATTGAACCTTCTAACTGCTGATTGTGTGCTAATAACTGGATATTGAATATTCTAGCTGCTGGTTGTGTGCTAATATCTGGTTATTGAATATTCTAGCTGCTGGTTGTGTACTAATAGCTGAATATTGAATATTCTAGCTGCTAGTTGTGTGCTAATAGCTGAATATTGAATATTCTAGCTGCTGGCTGCATGGTGTTAGCTCGACATTGAACCTTCTAGCTACTGAATGTGTGCTAATAGCTGGATATTGAACCTTCTAGCTACTGAATGTGTGCTAGCTAATAACTGGATATTGAATATTCTAACTGCTGGTTGTGTGCTAATAACTGGACATTGAACCTTCTAGCTATTGGCCGTGAGTAAATAGTTCGATATTGAACCGCCTAGCTACCGGATGTGTGTTAATAGCTGGATATTGAACCTTCTAGATACCGGTTGTGTGCTAATAGCTGGATATTGAACCTTCTAGCTATTGGCCGTGTGTAAATAGTTCGATATTGAACCGCCTAGCTACCGGATGTGTGTTAATAGCTGGATATTGAACATTCTAGCTACTGGCCGTGTGCTAATAGTGGGATATTTAAACTGCTAGCCTCATGATGTCTGTCAACAGATCATCAGAGAAAAGTAATCCTTTACACTCTAAAACTAGTGGTTAATTAATTTTTTTATGCCAGAATGGATTTTTTTTGTGATAGAAATTGTCACACTAAATGTTAAAGTCGGCAACACTGTGAGAGAGTCCAGATACTAGCGCATACTCAATTTCTTAAGACCGGTCATTAAGTGTGCTGATTTTTAAGTTCTATTCATGACGTGTTTCGAAGTTTGCTCGTAAATTGTTGTAGGCAAGATTTGTTGAACTAATCTTTTATATTAAATAAAATTATTTATAAATGTAGTTGTGACCGCACACCTAGTGAAAATTGTAGCCTACCCTTTTAGAATTATTGGTCTAAATAATAATTTATTTTTATAATGGATATTAACGTGCTTTTTATAAACAAAGGGAACAAGACCCACAAACCAGCAGAGCGTAGAACAAGAATATCTAGCAAAAACCGCCTAGCCATTGAAAGAGATTCTGAGGTCCAGTCTGTGATGAATTTAATAATCTACTATATTTTTATTATTCTAGCAACTTTTATTAAGTATAGTCAGTTTTTTACTTTATTTTTTAATATATATTTTTTTAAGTTTATCTGTTTAATGTCATTATTGGAAGACAGAGCACGCTTAGCCTGCAATTAATAGGGAAATTTGTAAAAAAAAATTTTTAATGGTTTACTGGCTTACAAGTAAATTAAAAAAACTATTTAAAGTTTTATACTTTTATTTTTGCTCTATTTAATATTCTTACCTTTTAGTCGTTCGTTTATTTCTTCACTTGTCGAGATTTTATTTATTTGGAAAATAACCATCTCCGTCTTTTAAATGGATTGCAAAGTTTCCAGTTATAGCAATAGTAATAAGATAATTGGAGGGAGTCTCGTAGTTTTGGCGGCCCACCGGGTACCGTCTAAAACGATAATTATGGTTTATTTTTGTGTGTTTAATAATGGGAAATATTTATAATAATTTTAAACTTCATACCATGTTTTGGTTGTACAGTAGCCCCATGGCTTCTTTGGTGCTCACTGATAGCTCACGGCTGACTTCAGACAGTCAACAATTAGGTATATACCTAAATTTTGACTGTCAAAAGTGACAGATGCTAAACACATGTTTTTGCAGATCATTTGGTTCGGCATAGGCATACGTAATTTGGTCTGGTAACTTTTTAAAGGTGTCAACTGTCAGTCAGCAGCAAAGAAGCCATGGGGCAACTGTAGTTCTTCTAGGCCTAAAATCTGTAGTGTAAGCTTTTGGGAGAAAACTCGCCACCTTTAGGGGAGGTGCTTAGGGACGTTTCTGGTGGGTTTTGGGGAGAAGTAACCAGGTGGGGGGCTAGGTTTTTTATTCTTTGAGACATGGGAGTGAGAAGGGGTCTTGATTTTGAGTCCGTCTTCATCCAAGGCAATTTCCAAATATTTCAAGATTTTTTTTTTCATGAAGGTGCGTACAGAATTAAAGCTGGGCAAAGTGATTTAGAGAGATTTTTTTCTTTTTACATTTGCTGAAATAACACCCAATTCTACGGGAGTGCAAGCTTGGGGTTTGGAAACCCTTGGAGATTCTTCTGACTACAGCAGAAACGTAAATGGTGAGCCCTTTCCTATTCAGGGCAGATTTCATTTTTACTGGTGGCAATCTTCCTTCCTGTGTTTGCTTTATTTTTATTGGCCTAAAAAAATAAGTATAATCTTGCGCAGTAAGGGTAGCCGAAGTTATCAACTGCAAAGTTACTCACCAAGGTGATATCAATATTCAGCTTCTGCCCTCCATTACTGAGGACCATATTTACATTACTCAATCTGGAACTTTAATATAGATAT
>CABEEJ010002825.1:11270-66135 GCA_901482245.1 Timema douglasi
CTCCAGTAGAAACATAGAGTTTAATTCTCCACACATGGTGAAATAATAATAATGATTATTATTATTATCATCACCACGTCTTACTACCCGTCCGGGTTATACGCACTTGCTAATGAGTAATGGTAGGGTGACTGTGAGATGAAATGGAGGACCTACAGTTTAACGTGGGATCCGAACCACGGTGGAGGCCTGTCATTCCTCACATTCACAAGATGTCTTGTCAGAGGTGAGGGAAGGGTTTGGCAATCAGATAAATCTGTGCCGGGACCGAGGATTGAACCCAGGACCCCCGGCACATAAGTCCGACAACTTACCCCTAGACCACCAGGACATCTCCACACGGTGATATCAACAGTTGTTGAATATCTGTCGAGGGTGTCCTGGAATTTAATGACAACTTTTTATCTTCATTTAAAAAGTTTCTCATCTAATGCTGCTATGCTCATGACAGATATTCAACAACTGTTGATATCACCAGGTGAAGAAAATTAAACTCTAGATTTATTTTGTAAAAAAAAAAAAAGTTTTATACTAAAAACTACAAAAACACTGCCCTTTTCACGCGTCCCCTACATCCCCACCTTAAATAAACTACCCTTAATTTTAGGGCTAGATATCTTATATTCCAAAAACTCATCTGGAGGACAGTATGAAAACCATAAATACCAAGTTTGATTCCAATCGGTAAAATGGTTTCGGCTCTAGGCCGAGATACAGACAGACAGACAGACGGACGGTATTGCGAAAAAACACTTTTTTTGGGTTCAGGGCGCCTTAAAACGTCGACATCCATCAAACTCCCGAATTCATTGTTTTGAAGATCACAATACTCTCTCCCTCCGAAGTCACGAGAAAGTAAAAAATAAACTATATAATACAGACTCCATGAGAAAGAATATACTCACCCTCTTCGGTGACCGCATTGTCTAAGGCGTCACTTTCACGGTAGACTATTCTGCCGATGATGGGTAGGTCAAGGTTAGAATTCCGATCTAGTGTACTGAGGTTTTTTCAAAACGGTTTTCCACTCTCCCTCCACGCACATGCGGGTACCCTTCCTCTAAACCTTAATCATCTCTAAAAAACCATTAGTGTAATTACTATATAAGCGTCTAATTTGAACGGTTAGTAAGACGCGGCGCTAAAAATAATAATTACAAATTGGTTGTACGTTCTGTTTTAATGGCAAGAGATGATTGAATATAATTACTACGCGTTTCTCTTTTAACAAACGCTTAGCTCATTTTATCCGACGTGTCACCTCCTCGGGCGGATCACCGACCGGTCTCTTCAAGTTATTTGTGGTGTGCGCGCAGTCGAATTAAGGATGACGTACCTCAGACATTACTCCCGTCATTATGAGAGATTGTTTTTTAACAAGGTCTCTCTCAGTCATCAGTATGACTAATACTTGAAAATGTTTCGTCTGTAGTTGAATTGTAGTGGCTTTTACGTTTTATGGTCGTAATTTACTTTTATTTATACCTGGACTGTTTAATTATATATGTTTTGAAAAATGAAATATTGTTTTAAATCGTGACTTGATATTCTATTACTATACTAAATAAAATAAATGATATCACAGGATCGTAGGCTTACAACCTTTTATAGTTTGAAAAAAAAAAAGTTTGAATCTTGGGTCAGTGAACTGAGGGTGGTTTTTGACGAGTGATTTATTGTTGTGGTTTTCCCGTCCTCTCTCCACGCTAATGGCGATTCTTATTTGTAAAGGCCTACTTTGATTATATTATTATTATTAGCACCGCGTCTTACTACCTGTTCGGGTTATACGCACTTACGCTAATGTGTAATGGTAGGGTGATTGTGAAGATGAAATGGAGGACCTACAGTTTAACGCGGAATCCGAACCACAGCGGAGGCCTGGCATTCCCCACATTCACAAGTTGTGATTAATACACGTCTTGTCAGAGGTGAAAGAAGGGTTTGGTAATCAGCTAAATCTATGCCGGGACCGAGGATTGAACCCCGGCCGCCAGCACAGAAGTCTGACACCTTACCCCTAGACCGCCAGGTCACCTACTATGGATTATAATATTGATGTATTTTAACACATCAGTTTTACATATATATATACATATATGGTTTATGGTCTTACGAATTAAATTAGGCCGTTAGTAGCAAGTATGCTAAGCCTATCGATAATAATAAAAATGTCAAAATGAGAAGTTTTCCCAGCAATCAACGAACCAACATACAATAATATTGTCAGCGCCTGTAAACTAGACTGTTCCGGCTCGAGCGCTCGCCCAGTCTGGCCACCTCTCATTACAACCAATGTGTTATATTTTATATTTTAGTCGCTCGCCCTGGTCGTCCCCTAAGACCACAGAAGAGGGCTAGTAATTTGTTTATTTTTTAAACTAAAGTATTTCTATTTGAACAGACTGGGGACGTGCATGATTTAGGATGACAACACACACACACACACACAAAAGGACGTTGTTTATTGTTTACCCGGTAAAGTAGCTGGCTTACCCTTATTTGACAGCGATAAAATGTAGCCAGTAAGATTGCGCCATTGTGTAATAAATCACGGTACACCAGCCACTGCTGCTACCTAACATGATAAACCTAGATACAGTCCATTCTTCATATGAAGGGCCTTTTAGAAAATACGGCATTTTTTTGTGGTTGAACATTGATAATATTTTAATATTATTATGAGTATTATTTTACGACGCCTTATCTCACTCGGTAGCGTTTCTTTCTGCTGAGCTAAGGGTCCCGGGTTCGATTCTCGGCATGGCCGAAAAATGTATTATCGGTTAAATGTGGGGTTTACCGTTTTGCAGTGATAAATTAACGGTTGGGGACTGGAAGTGTTGCCTGTCCTGGTCTCAAGTTATATTATAAGACATATGAAGCCACGACAGGCCTAGCAATATATGGCTTGGATAAAAAACTGACCACAGGTTGGAAACAGTGATGGAAGTAAATATTTTTTGGTGATAATATCTATAAAAAATGACATTTGCAGACAACATGACTTGACGCGTGAATATATTAAAATTGTTGCAGGAACTTCCTTACCCATCTAAAAAACAATGTCCTTCCTATCCAATTCTTACTGGTCCTTTCTCTTGTCCGCGAACATAAAAAGAGGTGTGCCTGAATGCCTTAGCACTCTCTCTCTCTACTTAGTTTTTTTTACATGAACCCATTCACATTCTTGCAACATGAGGGGGAGGGGGGAGGAGGGAGAAGGTTGCTATACAGTCCAATTCTCATAGGAAGGGCCTTCTTTATCTGACAGCTAGAAAAGTTACTAGATCTACTTTTTTTACCCGCCTCGGTGGCGTAGTTGGCTAACGCGCTTGTCGTGTTGAGCTGCTCGACTGCTGAGGACGGGAAGATCGAGGTTCGAATCTCGGTCGGGTGAACTGGAGGGGGGGGNCAGCCCCCACCTCCCCCCTATCGTTAATTCATCACTATTAAATGCGTAACGCACACTTCATCTATGATAAATTTGTCTCTGCCATGTCGGGAATCGAACCTGGGGCTCTTAGCTCAGTAAACAGACACGCTACTATCTGAGCTAAGGCAAAATAACAGTAATGTTGTAGTAAAATGTTATCAATGTTGACCGCAAAAAAAAAAAAGTGTTGTATTTTCTTAAAGTTCCTTCATACCAAAATTCTACGACTAAAATATTTTCGTCATATATAAGCTAGTATTTACTCTGTGCTTTGATTAAGCGTCCGGGCTATCCTCATATCCGGCTGGGATTCGAACCCTAATATTCACGTCACTGACATACTAGAATAGACTGCTTTGCCAGAAACTATTTGCAATAAAGTAAAAAAAAAAGTATTCTTTGAAGCTGTTACTAACAATTTGTAAATAAGTGAATTAGTTCACTTAAATATAAACACATTTTATTTATACATCTTTGAGACATTCGTCATTATTTAGTTATCTCGTTTTTTGTTTTTTTTTATCACCGCATCTTACTACCTGTCCATGTTATAAGCATATTGATTTATTTATTATTGATAACATATTAAAAAAAGTTTGGATCTACTAAAACCCGCCTCGGTGGCGTAGTTGGCTAACGCGCTTGTCGTGTTGAGCTCGACTGCTGAGGACGGGGAGATCGAGGTTCGAATTTCGGTCGGGTGAACTGGGGGGGGGGGTTCCTAAATGGTTTTCCACTCTCCCTCCACGCAAATGCGGGTTCACTTCCTCTAATTCAACCTTCCCAATTCCTAATCCATTAGAGTAATTAGTACTTAAAGTGTATAACCCGAACGGGTAGTAAGACGCGGTGCTAAATATTATTATTATTATTATCTACTAAAACATAAACGGTTTTATCAGTTATTTTAAAAATTAAAATATTATTTTATTTAGGTATTCTTAACTTTTGTTTTAGTGTCTAGTTGCGAAATTAATGGGATATTTTAGACATATTTTTTAATTCCCTGACTTTTCCTTATTTTTAGTTAAATTCCCTGACATTTCCCTGTCATCCAAAAATTCCCTGACTTTTCCAGGTTTCCCCTGTCTGTAGCCACCATGAATTAGGTTGTTTCGATATTATTTTAATATACCGTTTTAAAATGTCATTGTTGAAATATGCCCACATTAATGTGCAATCAATGTTACGAGTTTATATGACTTGACCTCTACCTTCCACAACATAACAAATCTGTTGATTTATTATGTTCGAACCCATGAAGTTATAACGTACGGTGAGGTGATAGACACCGTAGCTAGCGGTAGGAAAGTTTGCCAGCTCACCGCTGCGAGCGCTGAGTAACGTCTCAACATGGCGGAACATTGGACGTGATCTTTATTTCAAGGTGAACCGGCAGGTACTAGGCGAACTATAATTGACTCGACAAAGGCAAAAAAGAAAAGATAAAATATGGCGAGCTGTATGCTAAGTTGAAAAAAATATAAAAATAATTAAAAGTGAGTAATATCATGGTAAAGGATCTGAGCGTCTTTTTAATTACACACTCGTGCTTTTAAGATTTTAATAGCTCTTGTAGTAACCAATAAAAAATAATATATAGTAGGCAGTAGCGAGATTAGCAACGCAATTTAAGTTGACGCACCTACACATATAAAAGTGAGTAATACAAGACATAGCTCGTTAAAGAAGATTAACATGTCCAATAGATGATTACAAAGACATTTATAATACATTTTAACCAACAGCGTATTTATTATACATGAACCGATATTCCGGCTAAGTTTAATAGGAATATTTTATACCCCTTAATCCATTGAGCTTCTCAATACTCCTTCCAAGCGAATGTTTACGCATTTTAGACCCAACTTGATCGCTTTTAATACAGTAGACTTGATTCACAGACAAGATCGTAGCCAGCCAATAATTTCGTGTGGGGGGCGGGGGGACGGGAGGGGGGGTTGTTTGTTGGGTACATCCCACAATTGCTGGAAGCTAGAAAACATTATTAATGAGAAACACCTCTAGAAGCTCTCTGAATAGCTTTTTATGGTAACACAGCCCCCTAATTTGTATTTATATCTTAATTTTGATATTGTTTGAACCATAAATAAAGCCATATATATTTTGTTAATAAAATTCCGCGGGGGGGTTGAAACCCCAAAACCACGGCTACGGCCTTGCTCACAGACAATAACACTCAATCTATACATGAACAGCATCAAAAAAATAATAATCTAAACGGGTGAAGTTTAACTTTATATTATTTTGATAATTTAGATTCGTGTATTTTAATTTATATTTTTTCATGTCCACAAAAAAAACTGTTTATCAGGGAAGACTGTCACAGAACATTTAAGAACTATTGAGATTTCTATGTATGAAAAATTAAACTTCAACAACACTTGATTTATTATTTTGGTTCAAAAGGTTTTCTGTCATAAAAACTTAGAATAAACAAAAATACGGACCTCAAATTGCCTTCCCTCTTATTCCAACCCAGGGCAGTAATTTTGATTACTAGGACCAAGTAACCCTCGATAAATAAGGTGGTTTGGATCCCCGCGCAGTAGAAATATAGACCAATATCGCGGAGAAGCGGGTGATTTCGAGTTGATTCACTTTCATAATTGTTGTTTCGGACGCTCATGTGCGTTAATTGCTTGTAAAAACAAAACAAGGACGCACAAAAAGTACCCTCATTGATATCTGTTAAAACGCTCTACGATCCATACCAACCGAGAACCAACCATACGTTGGCGAAGATAGTGCCACCATTTGCGGATAAAGGGTATCATGTGGTCAGCACAAACCTCCCCCCCTTCCTCGCCGTAAATCTAAGTTTTCTAGACCATATCCGCTTCATATTCAATCAAATATCTGCTCATTTGTCCTCGCGGGGGTGAGTCTGACCCGTTCCTGGCTTTACTGCTTTACAGAGAGATTCTGTAAGCGCTGGAGATCGAACCCGGTAGCTGTAGCCAGGGACCACTAGACCACGGAGGCGCTATTTTTTTCTCTCGAGAAATTCCTCCCCTCTCTCCCCCCCCACCCGTGGCTAAGAGGCAAAAGGGACCAACTCCTGTTCTTCTTCTTGGCGACACCTACATTTATTAAATATGTGTTGGGTCACCAAATAACCCAAACACTCGACCTTCAAAGTCCCCGGAGGGGGATGTATTGGATTGAGTTTGTAATATCCGTCCCGACAGCGCAAAATATTACTATTATTATTATTATTAGCACCGCGTCTTACTACCCGTTCGGGTTATACGCACTTACGCTAATCTGTAATGGTAGGGTGAGTGTGAGATGAAATGGAGGACCTACAGTTTAACGTGGGATCCGAACCACGGTGGAGGCCTGGCATTCCCCACATTCACAAGATGTCTTGTCAGAGGTGAAGGAAGGGTTTGGCAATCAGATAAATCTGTGCCGGGACCGAGGGTTGAACCCCGGACCCCTAGACCACCAGGTCCCCTACAGCGCAAAATAGAACTACATCGGAACACTACTTGATAACATCTGATTATAAATCTATGTTCCTTAACAATCGGGTACAAGAAAACCCTCTCATTTCTATTCTCGGAGCAAACAATTGAAACTTCTATTGCGAAATGGTTTATTCGTTCGTCAATTGTTCCAGACTTAACTTTCCTAAACTGTTGTATTAAAGAAAAAAAAAAGAAAAGGGAACAAAAATAATTCATTTTTTATTTTCAGTCGTGAAAGAGAATGGATATTCTTTTGTCAAGGAGTTTTTTTCCGTCCTCTCTTCCATTTGTTGGAAAAGACCTGAAAACCAAGCGATTAAGGTGCTATTTTAAAACTCCTGTTCGATTTATTCTTTTCTTTCTATCGTTTTTTTTATATCTCGTTGCGAATATATAAAGAAAGCGAGGTCATTTCGACATTTCCCAAGGCTGCCATCTGGTTTATGTTAATGCCTCACGAGGAGTGAGCTTATTTACGTAACGTAATGTTGCTAATCTTGAAGTTGCCGAACACTAAAAAATAAAATAAAAATGAAACTGCTCGATATTAAAACAAACCTAATCTAAAAAGTACAAGTGTATTTTCAGTATAAATAACCTGTCATAGTTTTTAAAACAAATTTAATCTATAGAAAAATACTTAGTTCATCGTGTTAAGTTTTTGTCGTTACTGCAGTCTTAAGATTTCTCTTTGTATTTCAATTTGAAATATCTCCTATAATTTCTCTTTGTATTTCAACTTGAAATATCTCCTATAATTTCTCTTTGTATTTCAAGTTGAAATATCTCCTATAATTTCTCTTTGTATTTCAATTTGAAATATCTCCTATAATTTCTCTTTGTATTTCAAGTTGAAGTATCTCTTATAATTTCTCCTTGGATTTGAAGTTGAAATATCTCCTATAATTTCTCTTTGTATTTCAAGTTGAAATATCTCCTATAATATCTCCTATAATATCTCCTATAATTTATCTTTGTATTTCAATTTGAAATATCTCCTATAATTTATCTTTGTATTTGAAGTTGAAGTATCTCCTATAATTTCTCCTTGGATTTGAAGTTGAAATATCTCCTATAATTTCTCCTTGTATTTGAAGTGAAATATCTCCTATAATTTCTCCTTGGATTTGAAGTTGAAGTTCTTCTTGGTGATCAAGTTATACAGAACACAAATACTAGGCTTATTATTATTATTACATTATAATCATAGAGAATAAAAATTGCTAACGCAGTTTAAGTAGCTAGTCTCACAATATTTTCGAAAATTAAATAAAAATATGTTATACTCGACGGATAGTTTAGAATTTAAAATTCAAATCATTTGAGCTATTAAGTGAATATTTTTTTTGAGGAGCCGGCATAGTAAATAAGATAAACAGATTGAAAAAACCATGTAACCATCGTTTACCTTGAAAGGTAGCAAGCTTACCTTGCATTATTACACTATGGTGTGGCTTATCAGATAGGGTCATAGTGTAATACGCCAAGGTAAACGAAGTGTACACACGTCGTTCGGTCTCGGTTCAAAGAATGTCACTGCAAAAATTGCCTTAATTTCTATTTAGTACCGCGTCTTACTACCTGTTCGGAATATTGGCCTATATACTAATTACGCTAATGTGTTAGGGATTAGGAAAGTTTAATTTAGAGGAAATGCCACATTTGTGTGGAGAATGTGGAAAACCATAAGGAAAAAAAAACCTCAGTGCACCCGACCTGGATCGAACCTCGATCTCCCCGTCTTCGGCAGTCTAGTCTACTATGGAAGTAACGCCTTAGACCATGCGGCCGCCGAAGCGGGTTTCGTTAAAATTGATCCACAAATTTGTCAGTTAACGCGTAACAAACAAATATCCGGGTGGAGAGTCTGACAGACGAGATCACAAATGGTCAAGTTAGCACAGGAACTCGTTTCAGCCGATTGACAAGTAACTCCACCCCGTTCATGTTTTTATTTAACTGGTTCGCTTTTCCCCCTCTCAAGGCGATTAAGCTGATTTCCTGGCTGTAAAGAAATTTAACTAAAAGTCAAAGTTTAACTAAATGCCGAGTATATATTTTTATTTATTAAGACGTGCAATTAATAATATATATATATTTTTTTGCTAGCTGTGGGTAGCCATACATTTTTTCCTTGTTTTCACATAAACTTTATATATCCCCCCTCGCCCTAATTAGCGATCTTGATTTCTTGTGTAGTTTGGTTGTCGACGAAGATCAGATATTACAGGAACGTGTGTTGTTTTTAATTGACTCGTTATAAAAAAAACACAGACACACACAAATCGTGGGAGGGGAATTCTGTAACCGGAAGTTTCCATTCTTTTGAAACGTATCCCACGTGCTTGTGCTGCGTATAACATGTAAATAAGTCGTCGGAGGGGATTCCCCGGTAGATTGCTTTATGTTTTAGAAGGTTGTCACATCTGGTAGTGAGTGGAGTTGCACGTTGTGGGGTACAACTGTCAGTTTTCACAATCTATACTTTTTCTCTGTCTCTCTCTTTCTAAATTTAGCTGTTGTGATGGGTTTTTTCATTTTTTTTTTTTAAATTACGCAGTTACGTGGTCTCTTTGTAAAGACGAGGTTATTTGAATCACGATTTCGTCTGAAATGAGAGCACCCATCTGGGAGCGAACCACTTGGCTACCTTTTTTTTTACTTGCCGAGTAAGATCACTTTATGAAGGTCGTAACTCGAAAGAGTCGAGTTATGTTGCGGGGGAAGGGGGAGTCGGCGGGAGGAAGATTTGAAGCGCAAATAAATATAAATCTTGTGATTGGTTTAAAAGTACAACACTTTTAACTCAGTCGGTGTACCGGGGTTTGATTCCCTGCACGGTCGGAAAAATCTCTCATTAGTAAAACTTGGAGCTTCCTCCTATTGCAGCAATAACTTAGCGACCGTTTCAATTTTTTCTTTTCATCCAAGGTCACGTGTTCGTCTACTTTTTTATCACCACGTCTTACTACCCGTTCAGGTTTTTACCCTTATGTACTAATTACGCTGATGACTTTAGGAGGTTTATATTTAAAGGAAGTGCACCGTAATTGCGTGGAAACGCCACCTTAAGTACACCCGACCGAGATTCGAACCTCGATCTCTCAGTCATCGGCAGTCTAGTCGAACACTAGAGTAGCGCGTTAGACCACGCGGCCACTGAAGCGAATAACCGTCTACTGAGCTAAGGGTCTCCGGGTTCGATTACTGACATAGTCGGAAAAAAAATTATCGTCAGTGAAATGCGAGTTTCCGCTTTCACAGTGATGAATTAACGGTCGTGGGGCTGGTTGTTGTGTCTGTTCTAAATTCAAGTCAGTTTATATGTCGTACACTGTGATAATCAGTCGGTTCAAAGAATGGTATATATTTTTTTAGTTTTTCAAAATGCGGGGATTCATCACCCTTGCTCGTTGTTAATTCGCGTCCACACCAGGGTGGGTTTACTTCCCCCCCCCCCCTTCTTCTTTAATGGTTTTCTTTTCGCTTGCCACCAACATGCGAGGGTATATTTTCGAAATTCTATCGTCCTCGCCCATACTGCTTTATTGTAAATATGTGGGATAGCCAGAATTGGCACCAAAAAAACTGGAACACACACAGTAATAAAATATTCTAATTAATTTGCACAATAGCCCTCAAAGGTAGCGAGCTTACCTCTCATGTTTCCACTATGGTGCAGCTTATAAGATGGGGTCATAGTGCAATACGTCAAGGTAAGACTGCTTACCTTTCATACAAACACAAGGTTGTAATCAAGATTGTACATAAAAATATACCCCCTTGCGATGATGTAAGTCTGTAATTTTTTTTTAGTCACTATTTAGTTGCGAGATTTCTGTTTGCGTTTTGTTTATTTAAAAAAACAAAACACGCCCTTTGATTTATGTGTAGACAACAACAAAGTAATATCGTGTCTTGGTTGATAGCCCTGATGATTGGTTGGCGGCCATGCCTCGGGTGCATGCCCCACATTAGGTTGCAGTGTAGGAAATTGTTGCGTCGGTCCAATCGATGACCCCTTATGAACTCTGTGGTATCAGAGTTTGAATATCGAACACTGGCAAGAGTTATATAACTTATTAAGGTAGTAGTGCAAGGAAAGCCAGTTAAGGTCAGTGAGTTTGCACTTTTTGTAGCAAAACTTTATTTTTTAACCAAAATAAATAACATATTGCTCCAGTAGAAACAGAGACTTTTATTTTCTCCACGTGGTGATATCAACAGTTGTTGAATATCTGTCGAGAGTGTCCTGGAATTTGATGACAATTTTTTCCCTTCATTTAAAAAGTTTCTCGTCTAATGTTGATATGCCTCATGACAGATATTCAACAACTGTTGATAACATCACGAGAAGAAAAATCAATAAATTGTTTCTACTGAAGAAATATTTGATTTATTTTGGTAAAAAAAAAAAATCGCTACAATAACTTCAAAAACATTGACCCATTCTCGCATTCCCACCCGCACGTTTGTCAGACTAACACAAAAACCACAATCAAATAATATGTTCAATATGTTATTGTTTGGCATTACAATTACAATATAGGCTAGAATCGAACTTTGGACTCTTGGCTCGGTAGAGACAAACGCAACATCGATAAATCTTAAGTTTCGCACGTGAAGAAACATAACCAAATTATTTTAGACGACACACCTCTAGAGTGAAATCTGCCCTCTATGTGTTTTATTTTATCGTCTTGAAATCGCCGCGAAGTATAAGCCCGTGCATCCCGCCATACACCGACGTGTTGCTGGTCAACATAACCCGCAGGCGAACTATACTACTCCCAACCTTGACATTGCGACTTACCAAAGTCCTAATCACAGCTGTAGAGCACAACCCAAGTTGTTATCGGAGAGTTCGCATGGTCACCCGGGGTTGCCAATTACTGGGAGGTCGAAGGTTAAAATCTCGTGGAGTGCATTATCACCATTTTTTCTCTTTCCAATATGGACAAACTTCTTCAAGATTAAGATTACCCGCTTCGGTGGTCACATGGTTTAAGGCGCTACTCTCGCGATGTACTAGATCGACGAAAACGGGGAGATAGAGGTTCGAATCTCGGTCGGCTGGATAGAGACAGTTGTATTCAACCATTTTTTAATTCACGTACCCCCATATTTGGCTTCTCTTCAACCCTGTGCACCCAAAGTTGTTGTTGCGTAATGCAAGCTATAATTATTCTATATAGTCCACCTATAAAATCCGGGTCCGATACTGCTTATTCAAGTGTCCATAATTATATATATTTAAATTTTACCTACACCTGGTTGAATACCACTCCACTGGATGGTGGTTTTCCCCTATCCTTCCAAGCAAATGCGCATAAGCCTAATGGGTACCAACAAGATGTGAATTCTATCCACCATTTTTTTTTATGTTATGTAGGTTTTTTTAAGTACCGCGTCTTACTACCCGTTCCGGCTATACGCTTATCTTCTATTGCGCTAATGGTTTTAGGGATAAGTAAGCCTATATTTAGAGGAAGGGAATCCGTATTTGCGTGGAGGGAGAGTGGAAAACCATTTTAATAAACACCCTCAGTACATCCGACCAAGATTTGAAGCTCGATCTTCCCGTCATCGGCCGTTTAGTCTACTACGAGAATAGCGCGTTAGATAATATAGTCACTGGAGCGATTTAATTAATAAAGTGTTTTTTCCTGCCCTCATTCCAGGCAAATACCGGAATGATCTTTCTATCACCGAGTCTCATACCCTCTCCCCTTTTTAAAATAGATGAGGGAATGTCCCTGACGCATCTTGTCGAGAGAGATGAGGGAATGTCCCTGACACACCTTGTCGAGTGAAATGAGAGAATGTCCCTGACACACCTTGTCGAGTGAAATGAGAGAATGTCCCTGACGCACCTTGTCGAGTGAGATAAGGGAATATCCTTGACACATCTTGCCGAGAGAGATAAGGGAATGTCTCTGACGCATCTTGTCGAGAGATATGAGGGAATTTCCCCGACACACCTTGTCGAGAGAAATGAGGGAATGTCCCTGACGCACCTTGTCGCGCGAGATGAGGGAATGTCCCTGACACCTTGTCAAGCAAGATGAGGGAATGTCCCTGACGCGCCTTGTCGAGAGAAATGAGAGAATGTCCCTGACGCACCTTGTCGAGAGAAATTAGGGAATGTCTCTGACACACCTTGTCGCGCTAGATAAGAGAATGTCCTTGACGTGCCTTGTGTAGAGAAATGAGGGAATGTCCATGACGCGCCTTGTCGAGAGAAATGAGAGAATGTCCCTGACGCACCTTGTCGAGAGAAATGAGGGAATGTCTCTGACACACCTTGTCGCGCTAGATAAGGGAATGTCCTTGACGTGCCTTGTGTAGAGAGATGAAGGAATGTCCATGACGCACCTTGTCGAGCGAGATGAGGGAATGTCCCTGACACCTTGTCAAGCAAGATGAGGGAATGTCCCTGACACACCTTGTCGAGATAAATGAGGGAATATTCTTGACACATCTTGCCGAGAGAGATAAGGGAATGTGCCTGACACATCTTGTTGCGCGAGATAAGTGAATGTCCTTGACATACCTTGTGTAGAGAGACGAGGGAATGTCCCTGTTATACTTTGTGTAGAGAGACGAGGGAATGTCCCTGTTATACTTTGTGTAGAGAGAAGAGGGAATGTCCCTGTTATACTTTGTGTAGAGAGACGAGGGAATGTCCCTGTTATACTTTGTGTAGAGAGACGAGGGAATGTCCCTGTTATACTTTGTGTAGAGAGACGAGGGAATGTCTCTGATGCAGGTCTCTCTTTTGTTTTAGATCCTGCCCAGTGGACGGTGGATGACGTTAAGGCATGGCTTCTCTGGACTCTAAGACAGTACAACCTGCCCATGATATCCATGGAGTACTTTGCCCTAGACGGCGTGGCCCTGTCGTCCCTGTGCGAGGAGGAGTTTCAACGGAGGGCCCCACAGGTGAGTGTTTATTGCAGGAGACCTACCTGCCATTTTGTAAAATATAAAACCATCGTCCCCAGTTTTAAAAAGTTTTGGTGTTAGAGGGTCAACCCCGGGGCTGTCGGGGTAAATTGCTCGCCTCAGGAGCCGATGTTTGTGGGTTCAAAACCCAGCCAGAGTCAACAAACTTTTATTGATCGATAAAAATCCGTAACACCTTCAGAGCGGAAGTAAAGCCGTTGGTCTCATGTCGATTGTGACATGTAAAATAACCCTGAAAGTTATGTGGAAAATACTTATCCCGGCAAAATTGGTAGGACCTTTAACTATTGCCCATAGAAATTCTCGTGTGATATTTTTTTCTTTCTGCTATTTACAAATAAAAACAAGATTTTTCACATTTCAAATACTTTTTTGCAACCCACCAAGAAATTGTCCCGCGATACCACAGAGAGTTTGAAAAGCACAGAACTAACCAATAATTAGATTACTTATTGAGTTTGACGAGTCGTGTCCCGTTTGACTCCATAGTGCGGCTGCACACTGTTCGCCCAGCTGGAGATCTGGAAGGCCGCTTGTCAGGAACTGGAGTCTCGGCTGGACATGACAGAAGCCTCCAGGTGGAGCAGCCCTGGTACCTCCGCCAGCAATGACGCCAGCACCAGCAACAACTGCGCCAGTTCGAGCGGAGACGCCTCTGACGGTGAGTACACTTGGCCGCACGGCACACAAAGATAGAGATATAACACATTAGACACATTTCCTATCTTTGGTGAATAATATATGTCGAGGATGTCCTGGAATTTAATGACAACTTTTTATCTTAATTTAAAAAGTTTCTCATCTAATGCCGCTATGCTCATGACAGATATTCAACAACTGTTGATATCACTCCGTGAATAATATTTAATTCTTTTGTTTATACTCAAATATTTTATATATTATGACAAACAAAAAGTTTAGCTATAAAAACTACAAAAACACTGGCCCTTTCTTGCATCTTCTAACCCCTACCTTAAGCATATGAATGAGGGTTGTACTGAGGGTAAGATATATATATATATTCAAAAAAATAGATTCAATAGGTTTTAATGTTGAAAAAATACCCTGGCATATTTTTAAGGGCACTGAAGGGAGATGTTTTTTTTAAAAGTATGGCGCCTTACTTCCTGTTTGAGTTATACGCCTATGTGTTAGGGACGAGGGAAGGTTGAATTGAGAGTAAATGTACCTGCATTTACATGATGTAGAGTGGACAATTATTTAGGGAAAACCCGACCAGGATCGAACCTCAATCTCCCCGGTATCGGCGGTCTAGCCTACTGTGAGGGTGATACCTTAGACCATGCGGCCACTGTGGTAGACTCTCAAACCCACTCCTCAACACTCCTGGTGCGAGTCTATCTCTGATCATTTCCTGCGCTGTACACACCCCTAGGATGATCTTCATGTTGCTGTTTTTCTTGTTTCCAGATGAAGAGGAAGAAGGGGACCCAACTCCTCCCCCTACAGCGGGGGGTAAGGTCGCAACGAGGGGTGGATCCCACATCCACCTCTGGCAGTTCCTCAAGGAGCTACTGGCATCTCCCCAGGTAAAATACCCCCTTTTATCAGGACAATACATCTGCGGCAACGCTCCACTACTATAAAAAACAACAAGAAAACAGTTTAGTATCCATCCGCCCCGACAAATATGTCAGATTAACGAGCGAACATCACTTTTTAAAGTGACAACATTTGTTTAAGTTTATTCATCAACTCTTTACATGAGAAATACAAAATGTTTACAGTCCAATTTTTATAGGAAGGACCTTATCTGACGGCTAAAAAAAGTTACTAGATCTACTTCCACGTATTGATACGTCAAGTCATGTGATCTAGAGCTGTCACTTTTGATTGATATTATCAATACCTATAAAATAACAATAATAAATACTTTCAATGTTGACTGCAAACAAATGTGTTTGTATCTTCTAGAAGAGGCTTCCTATTAAAATTGGACATCATGGTTGAGAGCGGCATGTTTAACCCCTTTAGTGCCCCGCCTATTCCAGAATTCGCGAGCGAAGAGTGCCAGAGGCCTGTTAGGTTTTGTGTTCGAAGAATGGCACAGTTATTTCCTCATTTTTGTAAAGGTTTGCAAGAAAATTCGCCAAACCTTTATTTATGAAGCGATTATTTTGATTTCTCTATAATTTTAATATTCATGTACTGTTCTTTAATGATAATTTGAAAACTGTTTACAAAACTATTTACATCAGTATGATTGTGAGTCACACTTATGTTTTTCCATTCAACCCGTATGTAAACTGGAGTTGCACTTAGCGCATTGAGTACGTGACCGTCCACCATTGTAAATGTACTAAACTCCCAGTTCCAATAACAACTGTTTAGGGTTGATTTTTTTTTCCAACCTTATATAAAATGACAAAGGGAAATGTTCTCGTTCCAGTGATATATGACACTACCTTAATTATCTATCAGGTATGGTAGGCGGTGCCAATTGGATCGGACCGTGGCACTTTTAGCGATAGTAGGCGGCTTGTGGTACTAAAAGGGTTAATGCAACATTTATACATTCTCAGTTATTAAATATGCTTCGGGGTTTGAAGGATAAAGTTATATTCCCCCCCTGCCTGCCTACCCCCCTTAAAAAAAGATCTTTTATAAGCGGTACTTTACTAGTAACCTTTTCAAATATTTTTGAAGGATGTTAACGGCAGAAAATAGAGAAATAAATAAATTAACATTTTGTTTTCTCCCCCATTAAATTAGAAATAATAAACAAATTTATGCCTGAAATCACAAATCGAGGTCAGAACCTTTAGCTTAGCATTTCAATGCTCAACCACTGATTAGATTATTGAATTACTAAGTCGAAGCTCCCAGGTTCGATTCTCGTGTCCCTGTTTCATTTTTCAATCATATTTAATTAAAAGATGTTCTCAGATCTGGTTGTTAAACTCTTTTTAACCTCACATTCTACTAACCCTAATTACACTGGTGTGTTAGGGATAAGGAAGGTGGAATTTAAAGGAAGTGTGCCTGTATTTGCATGAAGGTAAAGTGGAAAACTAGCCATTCCCGTCACTAGCAGCCATTTCTATTACAAAAGCCACACGTCTGACCAGACGACCACATAATTTTTTCCCCCCTTGTAACGAATGTTTTATTTATTTAGTTACACGGCTCGTGCATCCGTTGGTTGGAGCGCACCAAGGGTGTGTTCAAGATAGAGGACTCTGTACGCGTAGCGAGATTGTGGGGCAAGCGCAAGAACAGACCGGCCATGAACTACGACAAACTGTCCCGTTCAATCCGACAGTACTACAAGAAGGGCATCATGAAGAAGACTGAACGCTCACAAAGACTGGTTTACCAGTTCTGCCACCCTTACTGCATGTAACTTCCTCCAACTCTCAAGATAAAAACTTTTCCACTACCAACAACTTTCTGGCTACAAAAAAATATATATATTTTTCTATTCTCAGGTTTGAGTTGAGGTGTATCCTTTCTTGTTGCTTTTTACGCGCTGTTGATATCTTTTTGATCTTAACTCGCCGTATCGGCTACTAACTTTGGTTGTTGGAATGAAGGGGTTTATTTGTTTAAATATATATTAAAATTACTAACTATAAATTTCTCTCTTTCACCGTTGCAGTTAGCAAGGTCGTATTGATGAGAACTAAATTAATCTTGTAATATTTTTTTATATTAAATCTTTCGTATTGTATTGAGGGTGATGGACCAGTGTGAAATTTAATCACACTTTGAGTTTTTTTTTCACGTCAGTCAATACGAAAGATAAAGTGTATCTGCCTGTGGCAAACTTATCTGTATATATATTTGTGTAGTTTTTTTAAAAATCAAGTGTCCTGTCTTTTTATTTATTTGTGTTGATCAAAGAGAAAGAGAGGCTGGTTCTTTTCTTTCTTTTGGCAATAACAGAAAAAGATTGTATAATATTTTAAGCATCTTAAGTAGATTCCCAAGCCGAGTTTTTCGAGTTCTCGGTCCGAGGAAGGTAATTTCCCGGCCGGAGCTACAGACCGACTTGTAGTTTACATGTGTGTGTGTTTTTTTTACTTGTTTCCAATGATATTATTGTTAATGTCTGTTGTGTTTCTACAGTAAGTAATTTACTGGCTAGTATGCACTTTTGTCAGGGTGGCGCACGGCTCGGGGGTTTTGTCTGCCGTCGTTGGTTGCGTGGTTAATTTCACTGATGCATTTTTTCGTTTTAATCTGATGCTCAAACTGGTTGGATTTTAATATTTTAAAATTCAGCTTTAGGTTTTCGATGCTCGATTTAAAATTTAAAGAAGCTGGAATTTAACCATTCAATCTTTCGTCGAGCAACACATTTCCTTCTGAAGCTCAAGCTACTCTTGACATATGTATAGTGCTGAAAGTCGGTGATTTTTGGTCCCATATATCTATGATATATTACATCCAGTACGTTCTATGAACAATTAATATAGTTAAGTGTATTTTTATTTTTAAGTTATAGTTTGGAACCCTTATGTGAGGGTGAGAATTATTTTTGTCATTTTTTAGAAAATAAGTGTTTTTAAGATAAGTATTAAAAATAAGATTAATAATAGTCACAATGTGTAGGATTCAAATTATATTATATAAGAAAGTATATGGAATTATATACAAGTTTTGCAATAGTTATTAATTGTATGACTGAAATATCCGCCATTTTGTTTTTTATATTTTTTAAATCGTAGCTAACTTTTGTCTTAGAGGTTTTGCAGGGGAAAGAGCTCATCCCCTATATTTTCTCTAAAGTCTAAAATTAATTCCATCTCAAATTTTATAATGGAAATATTTCTTATTTTAGTAGAAGATTTTCACAACATTACATTACAGGAAAAAAAACAAAACAAACTTAAAATGTTTTTATCGAGATGAGTTTTGTCAAGATTTATTACATTTTATTTTTCTACATGAATTTTTTTATATAATATTTTTTCCAAAAAGACTAGATCTATTTAAAATGTCACCTTTTATTTTAGAATATTAATGATGTGTACTTAGTTAAGTTATTGTAAAATAAATTATACGTCGCATGCATGCAATCTTGTAATAAGCCATTAGTATATTTATGTTTTTTTTTAAGTATGTCTACTTAATAAATCATAATATTTTGATATTATTTGTGAGTTCAAAATAGAATGTGTGTCTATTAGAGTTACTTAAGTTTATAGTAAATTATATAGAATATCACTTTCTAATATATAAAATAAAATGTGTTCTAATGCTGTTGATTTGTATAAATTACAATGTATGATATTTTAATTACATAAAACTTTTGTCATTTTTTAAAAAAAGAATATTTTTTCTCTACTCCATCCTGCAATCCTAACCAAAAAATACAAACTGGCCTCATGCTATGGGCACACATTAAACATCGTTTGAGAGTATTTCTCAATTTTGAATTTTGAGGTATACAAATATTGGAGTCTTCATGGGCTATGAAGTTAATAATGGAAGAGTAGCTAAGAGTTTTTTTAAAGCATCTCTTTTTACTACCCATTAATGTTATACACTTATGTACTAATTACACTGATGTGTTAAAGAAGATGAAGATTGAATCAAAAGGATGTGTACCCGAATTTGCATGGAGTGTGAACCCATATAGGAAAAACCACCCTCAATACACCAGACCGGGATCGAACCACTATCTCCCTATTATCAGCAGTCTCATTCCATTGAAAGGGAAGCACCTTAGACCATGTAGCCACCAAAGCAGGTAGTTTAAAGGTTCCCATGAAGTTCCATTCTAGGCAAAAAGTAGACCTTAACTGCCATAAAAATAAATATAGGAATTGGTAAACTATTTTAGGGAAACAAACTTTAAAAATAACTAGATCGACTGCTATATAAAATACCTGATTGATACTTTCGCTAACAATCTTCTGAATGATTCTTGGATTACAGTCAGCGTGAAAAAACCATAAAACTTTTTTCTTCTTCTTAATTTAAAAAAAATCATATTACATAAAATGAATGTGGTTTAATAAATTAATATATGCAGAGTATAATAAAATAGTATAAATACATTTTTTTAATAAATAATGATACTTGATACCACGTCTTACTACCCATTTGGGTTATCCACTATTTTTAATAAAACTAAACCCCCGCATTATTGAGTACACAGAAGCAATGTCGCGCTTCTAAAGTGTGTTAGAGTGATCAAAAGGTACCAGTACAAATTCTGTTTTTTCTCTAAACACAACTGAAGATACATATTTTCTTTTATCCTAACTTTCTAATCCCTAACCAATTCACTATGTTAAAATACACGTTAGCCCATAATGATAGTGAGACCTGATAAAAAAAAAACCTAAGGAATGTACGGTAAAGCTTTAAAGATGATAAAAAGTGGTAGGTGTAAGCAAAAATAACCTCAATGTCTTAAGTAAAACAGGTTTGACTTAGTCGAGTGATAATTGAAAGAAACTAGAAGAAAGGAAGATGGCAATATTACAAATGTGAGTATACTTTTATTTTTATTTTAATGAGTCAGCAAAAACCTCTTTTTTTCTTCTTCTTAATAAACACCTCACTTCCATGTTTATTGTTTTAAAATATTTTATTCATCAGGCTTAATAATTATGCGTTCATTATAAAACAGTCAAGTGTTAACTAGTCTCTAAAAGAGTATTTTGAACCATAAATTAATTTTAAAATAAAAAAAGATATGGTTAAGGTTCCAAATCACAAACCAAATTGTATTTTTTACAAAAAAAACTAAATCTTAGAACATGTAAAGACTTTATATTAGTGTAATTTTTATCTTTTAATTTGTTTTTATTCAAAACTCTTTTGTCACTCGTAAAAAATAGAAATAGTATGTAAATATGTCTGACGCCTTAGTTCAGTCAGTAGCGTGCCAGCTTGAGCTAAAGTAGGGTGTCTACTAAACTTAATTAATGAAATTCCTGACTTTTTACCTAATCATTTCCTAACATTCTCGAATAAAAAGTATGCCTTCCAACCTCCCCATTTTTCTCATAATCTATTTTATGAATCATACATTTTAAAATTAACATTAAAAAAAAATGGTTTTAACGTTCTTTACTAGAAGTTACAAAATATTTTACACACTACAAAAAAAAAAAAAAAAACTAGTTTGAATAACATTATTATTTACTAAACTCCCGACCAGACCACTTCAAATTCGTGGCTAATTCTCGTTTTCCCTGATTTTCGCGGATGGTAGATACCTTGTAAAGGTCCCGAAGTTCGATTCCTGGCATGACCGAAAATGTATTATTTGTGAAATGTGGGTTTACCCTTTCACAGTGATGAATTAACGGCCATAGGACTGGATGTTGTGCCTGTCCTAGACTTGGTGAAAATATATGGCTGGAAACAGTAATGGATGTAAAAAAAAAGTCTGCTGTAATATTTATTTATATTCAATCATCGTTCTAAAGCACATAATATACTTTCATCTACGTTATTAATGGTCCGGGGTCCGACTGCTAGATTTTTACTAGCATTATGTTGGGTTGAGCCACAAATAAGCAGCATACTTTCTCTAAAAAAAATATATCAGAATCAAAATAGGAATTTAGTCGAAGCTAACACATCCGAGCGGATTAACGGAAATAGCGGCATGAGAAGAGCAAGACGAACAAACATGAACTTATGATAAGAGTGGAAAGCTCGGATTGAGATATTGCAGTGAATGTTATTATTATTACTAGCACCGCGTCTTACCAACCGTTCGGGCTATACGCACTTACGCTAATGTGTAATGGTAGGGTGATTGTGAGATGAAATGGAGGACCTACAGTTTAACGTGGAATCAGATAAATCTTTGCCGGGACCGAGGATTGAACCCCGGCCGCCAGCACAGAAGTCTGACACCTTACCCCTAGACCACCAGGTCACGTTTGCAGTGAATGTTAAGGGTAACTAGTAGCGTGGTCTGCGAGTCTAATCAAGACAATAACTATGAAGGCAAGCAGACATGTACACTTGGCTCTTCTGCGTGATCACAGTGAAATCATAGACCCCCCCAACAAGTAATTGAGCGTTCGCCGAAACTAACAAGCACAAAATGGTCACTTGTAGCCTACATATAAGATGATATAAAAAATAGTAAATGGTTTCATTTATATTTTCTATCTTATTTCCAATTTAGATGAGTTCCGGAAGGAAAAAGTGGGTTATTTCATATTCTGTTTTCCAAACCCCCCAGTATAAGTCTCCACCCACATATTTTTCCCTGGATCCTCGCTTGATTTGAAGGACACACGAAAATCCAAATATTTGTCTCTCTTTTATAAGATAGTAGTGTATTCTTTTTTTTCTAGACTTCATGCAAAACCCTTTAAGGAGACACTGTAATTAAATAAAAAAAACAAACAAAACTTAGAGATCATGTACCAAACAAATAAAAACAAATCCTTTCACAAGGTTTAAAGTCCGCGTTGCCTTCCTTCTTGTCCAAACGACATTCCTACCTGGCCAGATGACATGTAATCGTGCGTCGGTAGGTACTATTTGTCGGTAAGCTGGCAGTGAAGGAAAAAAACAACAAAAAAAACAAGCACATACACACACACACACATTGTTTTGTGGTTGGCAGTTCAGGGTCATTAGTTTGGGTGTGGTCATGTAGGGACAACACGGGTGTGGTAATAGGTGTGTGTGCATGCAAGTATGTGAAAACGGAAACAATTTAGCTCTGCCCTCTTTTCTGATTACAGATCTCCGTCGTCGTCAAATCTTGAAAACATATTATTAACAATGCAGATAGCAAGGAGTTGTCTTTTTTTTTTTACCTTAACAATAAACAAGATAGCGTTCAACATCTTAATTTGGTGGGTATCGCGTCTTTATACTATACTAGGTGTCCTAAAGTTGATCTTGACTTAACCAAAAAATGTATCATTGGTGAAATGGGGTTTTTTAGCTTTAACAAATGTTGTTTCTGATAATGTTTGTCGGTTTTGAAAGAACATGATAAATATTCCAAATTAAAATAAAATGTATTGATTAGGCTGTATTCACACCAGTCTGTTATGAATATCAATTGACATGATTCATTTATATTTATATTTGGAAGAAGGTATAGGAAAGGTGTATGGATACATATAAAAGGGAACAAACACGATATGTCTCTTACAATGAAAAGAAGAACACAGTTCTCACTTTACACTGCTGCCAAAGGACAAGGAGGTAATGGTTACCTCTTCAAGAAAATTGATCGTCACTGCCCAATCCCCCGACCCAGGTTTTATTCTATCAGAACTCATCAGGGTGGAATGAAAAGGCGCAACAAAACTTCCTAAAAGAAGAAACAAAAAAAAAAACATAAAAAGGAGAAAATGGTAAAGAATGATGGGGCACATAGATAGGAACATGTAAAAGGTAAATCATAGTAAAAGAGCATTGGATGCGAATATATGATTGAAATGATTCAATTTTATTCATATACCCATCACAGGTCCCACACCTAAGAGCGAGGTCAGCGGGTAATTCTTTCATTACAAATACACTGAGGCTAAGGAACGAAAATTAAGATGGAATGTGTGTGTGTGTGTGTGTGTATATATGAAATATTGTGAATTTTATAGATTTTGAAGCAAACAATTGTTTGGTCAAAATTAATCAAATATTTCTCCAGTAGAAACCTGTGTTTAATTTTATTCACACGGTGATATCAACAGTTGTTGAATATCTGTCAAGAGTGTCCTGGAATTTAATGACCTCTTTTTCTCTTCATTTTAAAAAGTTTCTCATCTAATACCGCTATGCTCATGACAGATATTCAACAACTGTTGATATCAACATGTATAGAATATTAAGCTCACAGGTTTCTACTGTAACAATATTTGATTTATTTTGACCAAACAAATGTTTGGATATAAAAACTGCAATGACACCTGTGATGCCTACACTCCATGATCAAGAAACATACCTTTGTCGGTATGAGTGTGCTCATTTCTTTACATAGGTCTATAATTTAAAGCAGCTCCATGGCTTCTTTGGTGCTGACTGACAGCTTTAAAAAGTTACCAGACCAAATTACGTATCCCTACGCCGAACCAGATGATCTGCAAAAACATGTGTTTAGCAGCTGTCACTTCCGACAGTCAAAATTTAGGTATATACCTAAATGTTGACAGTCAGAAGTCAGCTGTGAGCTGTCAATCAGCACCAAAGAAGCCACGGGGCTACTGTAGCTGCTCTACAGTTATCAGCTTTTCAGTATTTTTGCAGAATTATCTGTGTTTTTCTCGGTTCCTATACAAATACAAAGATTTCCCTGTGTTTTCCAAGTGCAAGGAAGCCCTACAAAATATTTGTTATGGATTACAGTAAACGCCACGTCAATGAGACACAGCTCCTACCAATTTTAAAGGTGTGTTCTTCTGAATTCATCAAAGATAACGTCAAGCAAGCGAGTGCTCAATGTCGTCTATGTTTAGCCCCTGTTATTCGAGTGTGTGTGTGTGTGTGTGTGTGTGTGTGAGAGAGATATATAAACCAGTTTGCCTTGGATGCCAAGAAACAAGTCCGCTGGAAAAATACTTCAGCTCCAAACTGGACTTAAAACAATTTACCAAGGTTAGAGGATTAAACAACACACCTTACAAAACACCGAGACTTATAAATCATAACAGCAGGGTAAAGAATAACATTTAATTAAAAACAAAAAGAAGAAAATAAATTAAAATGATTAGTTCATAAATATTACAAATGGAAATGTCTTGTCAGTTTCAACTTGATTTAGCATTTATAAAGAAAATGTTCATATTCTATCATATGTACCTTTTTCTTATAGTTATCAACATGTTATCAATTAATGGTTGACCCCAGGGGTCGTGAGATAAAGTCTATCATTACCGCCCAATACCATGACCCAGGTTTCATTTTATCAGAACTCATCGGAGGAGAGTGTGAAACGCACAACATAACTTCCTAAAAACGGAAACCAAAAAACACAAAAGGGAGAAAATGGAAATTTGTAAATAATGGTAGGACACATAGATAGGAACAGGTGTTTTTTGGTTTCCTATTTTAGGAAGTAGTGTTGAATGCGTCACACTCCCCTCCGATGAGTTCCTAGGTCAGAGAATTGGGCTCTAACGATCAATTTTCTTCAAGAGGTAACACCCGCCTCTGTGGCGTAGTTGGCTAACGCTCTTGTCATGTTGAGCTCGACTGCTGAGGACGGGGAGATCGAGGTTCGAATCTCGGTCGGGTGAACTGGGGGTGGTTTTTCCTAAATGGTTTTCCACTCTCACTCCACGTAAATGCGGGTTCACTTCCTCTAATTCAACCTTCCCAATTCCTAATCCACTAGAGTAATTAGTACTTAAAACATATAACCCGAACGGGTAGTAAGACGTGGTGCTAAATATTATTATTATTACTATTCAAGAGGTAACCAGTACCTCTTTGTCCAGTGGCAGCAATGTAAAATGTGTTATTCTTTTCATTGTATAAACCAAACTATGTTGAGTTTGTTCGTTTTACCATATTTCATGATAATCTAATAAATTAAATTATATCATATTTAGGAAAATAACTTCAAGTCTAAAATGGTAGTAATTTTACATAAAAATAGAGTATTTCAGATGTCAGCTTCACTCATGCCTACATAAAATAAAGACGGCCCGGATAGGTGGTTAGGCGCGGAAAGAAAAACGACGCCTGCGAACAGTCATTTCATTCACCCATCTCTAGTTTTAACCTAGAATTAGTTCTTAACATTATAGCATGCCTAATCAATGGGTCTAATGTTCTATCCACACCATAACAAATAAAACAAATACGGTATTAAAACTCTTTTTACTTCAATCTGTTGATGCGAAATTTTTATAATTATTTACAAATTATAAAAAAGTAGAAAACAATTTAGCTTATCATTAATATGCATAATATTTGAAACATATTTTCTTCGATATCACAAAATCCTGGAAATAAAATCTACTTTAAATACTCAGATAACCATAAAAAGAACCGTTCAGACAATTTAAAGGAAAAAGGGTGTCATATGGCTTTAATAAATTAAACATTGAAAGGAGAATTGAAGGATCAGGCCAACACACTTACCAAAAAAATTGTAGGCTCAAAGTTCACAATTAAAACACAATAAAACACATAGTTATGTAATTTTTGTGGTACACCAGTCTCCTACAGCAGAAGTGACTAACACAGACTGGACTATCGCAGCATGGCTAGAGGTAGATAATGGTTTCTTGGACAAATATAAACAATTATTGTAGTGAAAATATAATTGTAGAAAATTCCCTTTATTTACCTTAAAGCTGTCAAAAAAAAGACATCATCCGTTGTGTGACAACCTAAAAAGAACCGAGCGCTTGGCCTATGAATATATTAAAACCAGGGGTGTGCGCATAAACATTATTCACTTTGAGCTGGTTTGAATGAAAATAACGCCGTTTTATTCGTGTTCGAGTAATATAGACCAGTATTTTATCACAAATAATTCAAGTTGAGTTCCTGCAATAGATACATTATTATTATTATTATTAACACCGCGTCTTACTACCTGTTCAGGTTATACACACTTACGCTAATGTGTAATGGTTATTGTTATTGGTTAAGTGTAAGAAAAGGCAGTAGCCTTAACTTCGCCATTAAAGTCGATTATTATTATTATTATTATTATTAATGGTTGGGTGATTGTGAGATGAAATGGAGGACCTACAGTTTAACGTGGGATCCTAACCACGGTGGAGGCCTGGCATTTCCCAATAGATACATTAATAAATCTTAGTTAAGAAGCAGACAATTTTTTTATGAATGCACCTTTTTTTTTTGTGAGGAAAATTATGATCACACCAATTTGGATTTCTAGCTTAAGTTAAAACAGTTTTACAAGCCATTCAAATAGTACCACAGAAAATATTGAGAAATCTGTTCACAACACAATTATATAAAAAAATAAAAAATTCGAGTTTGCAAAAAAAAATTATTTTTTTTGGTAGATTTTGGAAAAATTTTCAAGTACTCACAAACCCCTAATTAAAAATTTATTTATTAATTTTGTGAACTAACAGATGAGGTTCTTCTTATGACCATCTCACTGTAGGCATTATCAGCTTTGATAAGAACATAAAGACTCCACTAATAGTTTGTAGACAGGCTTGAATAAATTAACACCAACATTGCAACAGGTAAAGAAAATACTGGAAGTGAACTACAGTAGCCCCATGACTTTGGTGCTCACTGACAGCTCACAGCTTACTTCTGACAGTCAATATTTAGGTATATACCTACATTTTGACTGTCAAAAGTGAAATATGCTGAACACATGTTTTTGCAGATCATCTGGTTCGGCGTAGGGTTATGTAATTTGGTCTGGTAACTTTTTAAAGCTGTCAACTGTCAGCTGTGAGCTATCAGTCAGCACCAAAGAAGCCATGGGGCAACTGTATGTAGGAAAGAGACCGCGTGCAATGCCAAGAAAGAGATGGGAGACTCAATAACAGATAATGTGCAAGTGAAAGGAGAAGAATGGAGACAATTAACGGAAGTAGCACGGTGGAAGAATAGAGAAAGACGGAGATATTTTACTAAAACGACCCGGCCACAGACTCGAAACAATTATGATGATAACAGGTATCGACTTTTCATACTACGATGCGGCTGTTAAATATGGAGCAAGTGTCCTTATCAGACTTGGCCCAGGTAAAATTTCAAGATGGCCCCCGAGAGATGTTGAAACATTTCGAAGGAGGGAGAAAGTTCCCACCCTGTTCACTTCATCCCAGCGGCTAGAACCTTGTCTCTGGACACACGCGTCACGGTGTCGATGTAGTAGTCCATCAACTCTTGTAAGGAAACAAACATCTGGAAAAAACAAACAAAAAACAATTCAAGGATGAAAATATAAAAGGGAAAAAAAAATCTTTACTATACTGACCAAAACTTGTATAATTACTTTTTAATAAACACTGCGTCTTATTTAGCATTTAGATTATTTGTTTTAGGGATTAGGAAAGTTATATGTAGAGGGAGTGTACTCGCATTTGTGTGGGTGGAGAGTGAAAAACTATTTTGGGTAAATCACCCTCAGTACATCTGACCAAGATTTGAACCTCAATTTCCCCATCATCGGCAGTTTAGTCTACCGAGGGAGTAGCGCTTTATAGCTTGCAGCCTTTATATCATGATTCAGCCTAGTTCTCTATTCCAAAAGAAAAAAGAAAAAATTTAAAAAGTTCTTTTTGTTGCCAGAAGCATGTGACTGCACCAATGTTAATTGTGCTATTCCTTGCTTAAGATCAAGTGAAGTTCCCTAACATACCTTCTGATAAAACTGATCCTCTTTGCCGGCCGACTCGAGTTCTAACAAAAGCAGGTCGACGGTATTGACGGGCAGGTAGATGGGGGGCCCCGCTGAGGTCAGACCCTCCTTAAGGCCAAAGTATTCCTTCCCGCAGCCTAGCACCGCCCATATGTAGTCCTTGGCCAGATCGGCGGCGTCAGCCACACGCCCGCAGGCCAGCAGCACGCGAAGCAGTTCGGCAGGGTTGCGCTGACGGTATGACGCCGTCAGCCAGTGAGGGAGGAAGGCCTCGAGCTGGCAGAGCCGGCGCGTCACCGCCTTGTGGAAGAGCGTAAGCCCCGGCTGCTCAGTCGTCATCAAGAGGTGCTCGAGAAGCTTCCAAGAGATGCTTACAGGGTCCTTGTCATCGAGGTTCAAGTCTGAGACCAAAAAGAGATCACTGCCGGCGTTAAGGACGTCACGATAAGTCGAGATGGTGTTTCCCATGTTTATGTATTTACGATTTGTCCATCAAGTTTTAAAGAGAAACCAAATCTATACATTCTTAAATAATTAGAAAGTGTTATATATTGTTACAAGATTTATTTTTATTTTATAGTAGTTTTATACACACGGAAATGTCCTGTAGGACTCTTCCTGCCAGGATGTAGTTCATAAAGGTCAGTGGAAGTAAACGTCTATCAAGAATAATAATTTAAAAAGGGTGACTATTAAGTTTCTAAAACTTCGATTTTGATCCGAAAGCCAAGTTCTCAGATTCGACAATTACGAAGCTTTGCCAATTAAAATATTTCAAGTTTAAACATACATTTATCTTCAAATTTTGTCACAATGTTAGAACAGATTAAAATGTACCCACATTTACGTAAAGAGAGTGAGAAACCAATTTGAAAAAAAAAAAGAAAAAAAAACTCATTACACCCTACCTGGATTGAACGTCAATCTCCCCATCATATAGGCGGTCCAGGTTTTTTTGAAATTAGCGCCTTAGACTATGCAGCCATCGAAGTGTTTAGAATACAGCATTTTGTAAATCGTATTTTATACCTAAATTTATATTTTTATTCAACATCAAACATTTATAAAAATACTTGAACTCTGATTTGGCTTCGGGAATATTTCTTAATATTTGATTAGACCTCGCTTAGAATTGAAAAAGTGGACTTTATATAGTCCTGAAAGACTGTATTAGATAGGCGCAGTTACTAGTTAACCATTAAAAGGTTCTGGTAATGTTAAATGCGCCTGACTGAACTGAAAGAAGGAGGAGGCAATACTCGAGAAGTTGTATGTATGTATGTATGTATGTATATTGGTTTTACATCCTTCTCCTATGCAAATTAAAGTGCTGACTCCTTTCAGTTATCTTCTCCTGTCCCTCAAGATTATTAATAATCACGAGTTTCAAACATATCACAACATTTTCGTCAAAACAAATGACAAATATACCTGATATATTATTATGGGTGAGCCACTTCCACAAAGAGTGTTCGTCGGTATCTCTGGCCGTCACGCACGCGCTCGTCAAACCCTCGAACACAGGCTCGTACCGCAGCTTGAAAAGTCGGCATATTGTCAGCGCTGTCGTGTACAGACCCACATTGGTAAGAACGGCTACCAACTCACTGGGGGATAGACGTGAGCCTAGAGCAATATACAAAAAACACAGTTCTTAAAAAATATATATATAGTGTAACTCTTCCCGCTCCCCCCTCACTGGTACCTATAAATGGATTTTCAAAAGTAGTGCACCCCTTTCTAAGAGTCTATTTCCAACCTATGTACCAAATACTTTTTATCTTGTAAAGAATAAAGGATCATTCCAAATTTTAATAATGCCCCATAAGAGTTAATGAAATTGCGTCAAAATATATGTTAATTTGTTTATCTTTTTTTCTATAAAAACATATTTTATGATTAATAAAATTTAGTGGCACACCGTGTATACCCCGGGACCCTTCGTTTACTCCAGTTTGGTAAACAATGCTGTATAATATTTATTTGGGCAAGGTTGACCGACCTGTAGTCGCGTGCTTCGGACTGTGTTTGATAAGCTCTATACGAGCCTTGACGAGTTGATACTCTCGCCTGACGTCAGCCACCTCCAATACCTCCACCTGTCTCCGCTTACTCTCGCTGTCAGCCTTGTGCTCGCCCGCGCTGTCCCTCTTGGGGCTTATCCCCGGGGCCACGTAGTCCACCTGAACCAACAATGGTGGCGCTTTCGACTTATATTCTAATAAAAGAATAAATTATAAAGACATATACAGTGGGAGCGGGGGCAGGGGAGGGAAGGGGGGGGGACAACAGGCGGGAGTGAGTAAGGCAATTCCCACACTGTATGTTGACCCATGATGCATTGCAACGCAAACTTAAAACAGCTGATTATTAAAATACTTTATTTTATAGTGGCTACACATATATTTTAGATCATTCTCCTGATGGTTGTTTACAAATTATAACGCTGTGTCGTGGCTCAATCCAATACATCGATACAAGCTTTACATTGACGAGTTATTTCAAATCTCCTCGCTTAGCTCTACAGCGCATGCGTTGTCATGTGGACTAATTTGATACGGTCGGTTATGAGATTTAATCGGTTCTCCCGAGCTGAAGATCTCGGGCAGAGCAGACAAAGTAGAGACAAGTTGAACTTATGCGGAACAGCTCGCGCCGATAAGGCGGAAATCTTGTGATTGGCTTAGACCTCATCACGTGACTAAATTTCTGTTCTGCGCTAGTTTTTCGGCCGATGTGTGAATCCACAGTTAGCCTTTTCTAGATAAAACAAGTAAAGTCAAATTTTCTTGTGAAGAACTTTATCTGACAGCTACAATCACGTATTTATACATGAAGTCTTGTGATCTACAGCTGTCACCTATGATAAGTATTATCAATCGATACCAGAGATGGCTCGAATCCACTATTCCTCGAATCCGAATCTACATATAGACCTACATTACACAATATAGGCTTAAACTGTAAATTAAGATTTATTTCAATCATGGTTTCAATTTAAATCAACCCCAATCTCCCCTCGCAAAATACTGGTTAAATCCAGCCAAATTAAACAATATAGACTCATATTTTGTTTAAAAATCAAATCAATCGAAATTTGAGTGTCTCTTAGCTATTTTTAAAAGTGTTGATAGAATGAGTTAAGCTTCTAAGAAAAAAAAAACATGTAAAATAAACAAACAGATTAGGCCTAGTTACCTTTTGATCAACTTTAATAACCATTTAAGTATTATAATTTATTTTAATAAGAAAGCAAAAATATTTAAAAAAAAGGAGACTAAAGCAACGTACCTAACAATTAAATATATATTGGAAATAGTGAACTCAATAATGCCTAAGTATTATTTTCTTTTATATCTATTATCTAGCTTTGCGTAGAAAATAAGAAATAAATTCGATTCTTGCAATATGTTCATTCCCATTTTATTAGGCAGGACTATGTTTGAATATTTTTACAATTACTTCAATAACAAGAGACATGCAAAAGGTGGTGTTAATTTGAGAGGAAAAGTGGTGTTATTTTACTCAAAAAGTGACAATATTATAAGCTGAAGTGACATTATTATTTACATAAATATGAGTCAAATTAGTGTTCATTTAAAAAACTAGGATATAACTGTATAAATTTTTCGTTCATATTGTGTATTTAACTAATAAATTACATATTCGGAGAAAATTCAAATATAAATACACACAAAACATTTCAAACTTAGTAATATCAAACTCTCTATCTCAATATCATTTAGATTCATTTTGAAATTTTGAGAAAAGATAAGAGATAATTTCTCTCATCTCAATCGAAATATTTTCTAGTCTAACATAACCATGAGAAAATACTATGCAAAGACAAATAAAAGCGGTGAAATAATAGCCTACCTTGCTGTCCCCGGCCGACTCCATGACAGGTCTGACTATCCAGGCGTAGTGTTCTGGCTCGACAAGTCTCAGGCAATTGACGCAGCTCATGTAACATTTAGCCTGGCTCTCTAAGGCCATGAGGTCGCCCGAGGTCTCCTGACCCAGGCGCAGACCTCGCTCAAACATGACCGCCGAGGCCTTGCGGTAGTTCTCCTTGTTCACGTGGAGGGCGTACAGGAAGTTGTAGTACTTTGTGGTGAGCACACTCTCCCTGCGAGCCCTCACTTCCACCATCTGCTCCAACTCGCTCATCAAGCCCTACACACGATGACAGCTTTGTTGTATCTTTCGGAGGGAGTGTAATGTAAGGGAGTTCGAAGCTTTAACTTTGCTTCGAATATTCCCTCACTTCAAATGTAAAGTTCCGCATTCGACCATTATAAATTTTCGCCAAATTAAAAAAAAAAAATTTTGAGCTAAACAACATTGTTTTTTTAATTTTATGTTATTTCCAAAACAAATTAGTTTTCGCATGAAAAACCCTTAAAATAATTTAAATACATTTTCGGATGGTAACTTAATTTATCATTTTATGATGAACTTTTATTAATTATGTTTGAAATATAGTATTTTGTAAATCATATTTAATACATAAATTTACATAGCTATGCTAAGTATAATATTTTTTTTCCAAATATTAACACATATTTTTTTTAAATACTTGAACTTTGATTCTGCTTCAAGACCATCTCAAATTATTCGATTAGACTTTGCTTCAAATTGAAAAAGTGGACTTCGCACACCCCTAAATAAGAGTTTTGATATATGGGCGAGTATTTTCAAGAGTCGAGGTTCCGAGGTCTCTTCATAACCCCCCCCCCCCATCCAATTTCAATTTAACCACATTTTCTATTTTCGACTCCTTAAAATCCACAAATAAATAATAAGCAATTTGCATTAAGGTGTACTTGATACCATCTTGCACTAAGCTATACTTTCTTTCATCTAAGCCTCATAATCTCTTCATTTCATCAACAAAACCAGTTTACTCAGTTGATGACATTGACATTTAAATGGCCGTCTGCTACGCAATACCCTCTGTGTTATGTTATCCACCCCCTCCCAAAATCTCAAACTTCATTGGACAGAACCCATCCCAACAAGCAGAGAGAATTAAATATATAAATACATACATATATAACTATATACCTAATCACATCATCCTTAGTCTTTATTATATATCAATTGTTTGTTTAGACTCGAGTCATATTTTCTGACAGTCTCATTTAATTATTACTTTAAAAAAAATTGTTTCAAAGTTGTTAAGTTTTTACCGTTTGTTACTGTCATAATGTCAGGTCGTATTATATTCAAGACCATTCATTTTTCATGTAGATCACCTCAAAATGTTAGGGTCGTATTATATTCGGGCTGTTACGGTATAGCCTATTTACATTTTGCCTGCATTTAAGTGAAACGGCAACTGAACTAATATGAGAGATAATCGATTATCACCTATTTTGAATGTTGTCGTTTTGTTTAGTTGCCAGATTTATTAAGATTAAGAATCGAAGTAGTGATAATCGTAATATTTTGATCGATTCTCGATTTTTTCGATATCAGTAGGAATTGAGGGTACCGAGGAATCGAGTTTGACAGCCCTAATTTAAAGCTCAGCTTGAATCTCGAAATCAAAATCATAGAGTCCCTAGTCTATTTACTTTATGATAGCCTGCTCTAAATCTCGAAGCTGTGCACAAGCTTGAAGTTCAAGACCTACCTCATAAGAGAATTTGATGAGCACGTCGAGCTTGCAATGGATCAGCAACGTCATGACCAGCATGTTGAGGTGGACCTTGCGCCTGACGGGGTCCGGGTTGACGATCATGGCGTCGTACGCCTCCTGGTAGTGACCCAGGTGGAGGTGGTGCTCAAACACCACAGAATGGAGCATGGAGAGGTTAGGGTCGTTGGCCGGAGTGGCCTTCCGGATCGCCTCGTTGGCCACGGCAATGGCGCAATCCCTGTACCCCAACTGCTCAAACATGCGAATAACCTGCGCACAAGACACGGAGCACACCATAAATAAAACAGGGAAAAATCGTAACTAAATATATAAAATGTTTCAAGTGTTGAGCAATAAGCTCAGAATTTTTTTTAGGGTTGTCATAACTTCCACTTTGCTTCAAATATTAATCAGTTTCGCCATTTAAAATATTAGGCGTTTAAATACACATTACACATTTATATCCAATGTTTGTCCTGTTATTTATATCACAAATTAATGTCCACATTGGTGACCTGGCGGTCTAGGGGTAAGGTGTCAGATTTCTATGCTGGCGGCCGGGGTCCAATCCTCGGTCCCGGCACAGATTTATCTGATTACCAAACCCTTCCTTCACCTCTGACAAGACATCTTGTGAATGTGTGGAATGCCAGGCCTCCACCGTGGTTCGGATCCCACGTTAAACTGTAGGTCCTCCATTTCATCTCACAATCACCCTACCATTACACATTAGCATAAGTGCGTATAACCCGAACGGGTAGTAAGACGCGGTGCTAATAATAATAATAATAATGTCCACATTACCAAAATCTAATATGATTAAAATATACATTTTGTGATTGTAACTTGATTTATTAGCTTAGGATATGCTGAGCATGTTTGTTATATAACATTTTGTTAGTTATCTTTAACTTACTAAGTTATATAAATAAGAAAGATATGATTTTTTTTTTCCGACATTAATATTCTTTTAACCCATTCCCTGACGTATGTGTGTGCCACAGCCATTTTTCTAACCGTAAACTCTTAACCGACAAATATTTTTGCTACTCATTTATTTTCTAAGTTATTGCTTTATTTGTGGTCATAGTAAAGCATCGAAGTGACCGATCAATCTATCGGTTTCAATGTCATGAAGTATTCAGACTGGCTGAAAGTACAGTGGTCCATTGCATTACAATAACTTATTGAAACCAAACGTCGATTCACACCTCATACCCACGACAGAAAGCATTTGGGCAAATAAAGATGTTCAACGCAAGCACCAGGGAAAGGATTAAATAAACTTCGATTCTGTTTCAGGGATATTTCATATTAGTAGATTCGACTTCACTTCAGGTTGAAAAAGTGGTCTTTGTGCACTTCGAGGAATCAAACTTGACCTCCGTAGACAAACACACAAGTCACCTTAAGGAGATAGAGCACCATGACGTCCTGGCCTTCCTGTTCGGGTCCTTGCTGTATGACCTTGCTCAGCAGGAAGTTGTCCTTGAAAGCCTGACCCGCGGCAATCAGAAGCAGGTCGCATGCCTTGTGGCGCTCACCGAGTGCCAGATACGACGAGCCCAAAAGGAAGCTGCGGGCGCCATTGTTCCACTCGCACCAACCTTGCAGCTGGCGCACGTACTCCTGAATGAGGGTGTATTGGCCCGCTACCAGCAGGAACTCGGGTAGGAGGAAGTTGGACGTGATGGGCCAGACGAGTTGGCCTGGGCGTGCAAGACATCAACATTAGGTGACCAGAGTATGGATACAAGTCTATTGAGAGTCTAGAGATCCAAGATTTTCACAATTTTCATAGTGAATCAAGTATTATTTCTTAATGAAAATGTTTCAACTCAAATCCGAATTGAATATTTGTGAGATGTCAAATCTAAATAAAAAATTGTGAAATTATAATAGGCTATATAGTTTTCTATTCAAATTTTAAATTAAACTCTATTTGGATATATTTGAATTTCAAACAAAATTAAAGTTTATTACTCAAATTACTAAGACTGCGAAGATTGGAAATAGTCCAGTAAAAAAAACCTGTTTTATAGGGATGTGCTAGTTTTCGAAATCTTCTGCTCCTCTTAAGAGATTAATAAATTTCAACTTCGCTCCCAAAATCATTTTGGTTTCACTAATAAAAATACTAGCAGATAAAATACAAACTCATGTCCACCTGAACCAAATCTAAAGTTAATGAATTGCTGGTTATAATATTAACATATTTTTATCAGCTCGAGACAAGATACGTTAAACATTTTCGTAGATTAACTATTTTTAAGCTGCAATTCAATGCCGTCCAAAGTTGTACAAACATGCACTATATAGTTTTGTTTTGCAACATGGCACCATAAGGAATTATTCTTTAACTTTGATTTGGCTTTGAGAATATTTCATACATTAGATTGTTTCGAATTCGAATAGTCGACTCAGCTCACCCCATCAGTTTTTAATTACCATATTGACATGAAAATAACCTGCACCCTAAAAATACAATCACTTTGGGAGCAAAAAAAACAACAACCTGAAAACGAATCCACTTTGAAAGCAGTCAAATACACCATATTTCCTTTATCTTCCCTAATGTTTATAGTATTTAAACGCAGTTTGAAAAGATTTTAAATTTGTGGTTATAACTGTCTTCGCTTTAACCAGAGATAAAAATTTGTACATTTTTTTTTCATATTATATAGTTTGTAAAATAATGTTGAAAATTAAATCATATTTTTACAGTAAAACAAATAAAAATACCGGTATTAGTTTAAGTACTTATTTTATAGATAGGCCCTCGAATTCTTAAGGATATTCGAGGAGTCAATATACATATATTTAAGGATTTGATTCTTGAATCAGAAATTTTCTAGAATCCTCAAACCTCCTTAAGGATTTGAGGGTCCATCCCTAATTCTAACATAAACTCCATCCATCACAATATCTCACCAAGAGACGAGACGTATTGAAGAAGAGAGTGGTCCCACATTGGCAGCTGATCGTCGCTGAGGTCGAGCCTAGCCAACAAACCACGGGCATGAGTCGAACCTGGACCCTGACAACAAAATGGACACGATTCATTGGTTTTCTTAGAAATTACAATAATTTACAATATGTCTAATGTACAAGCAAGCTTAATCAAGCTAGCTCTAGGTGTCTTTGTCATCTTCATCAGTTTATTGTTCCAGAGAGCCAGATACAATTTGTGAGTCTCTTCCATTTGCATTCTATCTAGATACATTTCTTCATCATTTATGACCCTCCAGTCCCTCCTCTTCTGGATGTCTTCCTTAACAGCATCCATCCATCCAGCGTCTTTTCGGTCTTCTCCCGACTACCTCCTCCCCCCCCACTTCCTTCCCACTCTTCCAATCTTCATCCTCTTCACACGCCCGGACCATTTCATTCTTGATCTGGTCATTTTTTCACGTGAAGCTTCTTTCATTTTAGTCTGTGTTCATATTAAACAATTCCTTGTTACTTTGTATAGTATTTTATTTTACAAATGTGCTTTGAAACTTGCAATTGGCGTTTTTTTACCCTCTCAACTAGAGCCTCCGTTAAATTCTATCATTCTTGAATTCAAATCACGAATACAAATTTGAATCTTTGAAAGAATACAAAATTATGTATTTTAGAGATAGGTCCTAGAATCCTTTAAATCCTTAAGGATATTTGAGAGTCGAGCATTTGATGAAATATTAAGATTCGAAACAAATCCTTGAAAGAATCTTAATTTTTTTGCGTTCAATCTTTTGCTTGAAATTTGTTTTAGAACAATAATAATGCTTATTGGTGGTGCAAAACCAACCTAATTATAAGAATACTCGACAACAAGACTCCAAAACAGTAATTTAACATTCAACCAAATGTATGAAATTTATTTATTATAATATATTTTCTATGATGTTCATAATTTAGTTGTCAGCCCGGTATTTTACTCTCAGAACAAAGTGAATAAATATTTAAAGTTAGCTCGAAGTTTCCAAACCTTCGCATACTCCTACCAAATCAGAATCGAAGAAAAACTAATCGTACTGACGTGAGAAAATTACTCCCAAATGTTTATGTTTTCTGAGATCCGGATTCAAGATCTGTATGTAAAATGAAGATTTGTCTTCGAGAAAAAGACGATTTGTTCCGTCCACTAGTGTTAACTCACCAGCAAGAACAGCTCCAAGAGTGTCTGAGTTCTGAACTGTGGCCTTCTGAACATCCCCATATCACTCAGGTTCAACAAGGAGAGCCTCTGGACACTGGGGTCCACGATGCTGTAAGTGGTCGGAGTCTCGCACACCCACATGACGACGTAGTACGCCTGAAACACCGACAACAAACATACACATAGCACAGGGATGCGCGAGTACTTGGAAATTCGAGTTTTACATGAGCAATGAAATTCCCGACGTTTTCCCTCTATTCCCCCTGATCGGTTTTTAAAATTTCAAAATGTATAACTCTATAAGGAAAACCTCTTTTCACTTAATGAGGTAATTGTATTATATTTGGAAGAAGGTACAGGCAAGGGAAGTTGCGTTGGGCGTTTCACACTCCTCCCTGATGAGTTCCGATAGAATGAAACCTAGGTCGGGGGATTGGGCGGTGACGATCAATTTTCTTTAAGAGACATCCATTACCTCTTTGTCCATTGGCAGCAGCGTAAAGTGTGAGCTGTGCTCTTTTCATTGTAAAAGCCATATTGTGTTTGTTCCTTCTTTAAGTTTTTATCCACCTCTGATGTTACTTCTTCCAAATTTACTTTCTCTCCATCGCTGTTTCCAACCTGGGGTTGGTTTTTTATTCAAGCCATATAATTTCCACTACCGGCTTGCTACGTCTGTCGTAGCGTCATTTGTCTTATAATCCAACTAAAGACTAGGACAGACACAACATCCAGACCCCGGCTGTTAATTTATCACTGTTAAAGGGTAAACCCACATTTCACCAAAGATAAATTTTTTGGCCAAGCCGGGAATTGAACCCCAGAGCCTTAGCCCAGTAGGAGGACACGCTACCGACTTGAGATAAGGTTTTGACCCGACCTTCTTCCAAATAATAGCACTAATATAATAGTGCTTCATGTATTTACAATTATAACATATTCATTTTAATAACATCATACCTGAGTAAGAATGACGATTCTTGGCATTAGAATAGCTTTGACAGCATTGACGACTGACTGACGGTTATGGATGGTGGCCAGCAGATTCTCTCTGGTATCTATAGTCTCAATCAACCACAACAGTAGATGTAAGGTGGCCAATAGGTTGCGACAGATGTTGAACCTGTTAACGACAACATCTTGTCATTGCTTCGACAAAAAGAATCTGCGAGATTGAAATAAAATACTAACAAGCTTTCAACAACTGCTTGTAATAAACGGAAGTAGATGGCAAACAAAACTCAAAAATCACCTCAGTTCTATTAAGACTGGGTTAGGAATTTTCTTTGGGAAAGCAAAGTACCACAGAATTTTATTTAGTACAATGCTTCACTACATGGATAAATATGAGCCAACGCCAACATCCTCCTTACATGTCCATACCATCTCACCCTTGCTTCCTCTACTAGCTTTGTACTCCAACATCCTCATTACATGTCCATACCATCTCAGTCTTGCTTCCTCTACCATCTCATGGATCCCAAATTTTGACTGAACGTCTTCATTTCTAATCATGTCGCTCCTGGTTACATTTATTGGATGATCCAAATATAAATATAATTTATCTTACTTTTAAAATTTGGTTTTAACCCATTTTACTCAACAGTCTTCGATTTTGATTCCGTTCGTACTTCGTAGTTAAAAATCCCAGATTCTACAAGATTACTTTAAAGCCGAGTGACGAGTCAGTTGAACGCATACCTCACTACTGCCATCTGGTAGAGGGATTGCGCGACAGTGCTGATCCCCAGACTACTGCTGTAGAGATGGCTGACCCTCAAAAGGAGTCTCGAGGTCTGGCTACTATTCTCCTCCTCCTCCATCCTGCCCGGACAGTTCAGGTCCAACGTGAGGGCCTCCACCAGCTTCATCATCCCGCTGTGTAGGTCTTGTAAACCGAGAAGAGACTCTTCGAACTGATCCAAAAACTCTGTCTCCAAAGACTAAAAACAGACGAGAGAGAACTACTATATATATATATATATAGCCCTAGGCTTGAGGAGTACTAAAAATAGACAGTAACTACTTATATATATATATATATATTATTATCAGTAAAGATATCACGATATCGGTTTTTTCTCGATTCCGATTCTTGAACATTTCCTTTTTCATTATTTTTCTTAAGCATTATTGCATAGAAAATCTAATGTGCCTGATACCCTACTCCCCCCTCAATGTGAAACTTGGACTCGACCATTACAACACATGGTAGCCTGAAACTTTTATCTCACAATCTTATAGATATTTAGTAACACACTAACATTCTTCAAATCTGAAAATAAAAACCAAGAATTCAAATAAACTCAAAATTAATATAATAAATTGCGGATTTTATAACGAAAAGAAGAACACATTTCACACGTTAAAATTATTTTTATGTCGTCCACCATAACTGATCCTACGCACATTAGCTTGTCAGAAATTAGTGATGAAGTTTTGGCTATGTTATATTTATTTTAATTCACTAGAATATTGACATAAATATTTTTTTTTGCTTCATTTTTACAATCGCTTAAAATTGTAATCAAGTCAAAGTCTTCATAATTGTATCGGAGATACTTTTTTTTTCTCGAGAATTTTTAAATTCTTGAATATCATAGGATTCGAGCGTCCTAGCTTTAGAAAAATGCTATCACATTGACCGTAAAAGAGAACATTTATATTTTCTTACACATATTTTCTATATATATAAAAAAATATGATTAAAAATGTGATGTATTTTTTTAAGCACTGCGTCTTACTACTCGTTCGGGTTTTACGCCTATGTACTAATTACACTAATGGTTTAGGAACTTGGAAGGTTTAATTGAGAGGAAGTGCACACACATCTGTGTGAAAGGAGAGTAGACAAAAATTTAGGGATAACCACCCTCAACACAACCGACCGGGATCGAACCCCAAACTCCTTGTCCTTGGCCGTCTAGTCTACTGAGAGAGTAGCGTGTTAAACCCCACGGCCACCAGAGCAGGTTTGACGTTATTCTATTCTGCTTTCAAGCCCTTGTTTGATAAATGATTTTCACCTGCGAGTTGACCATCTCCTTGACGCAGTCTCTCATAGCCTCGTCGGGGTTACTGAGGTGGAAAAGCTCCTTGTTGAAGGCCAGTTTGGTTTCCTCGGGTAGCCTCTCTTCCAGGTCTACCAACACGCCCATGATCTTGATCAGATCCGCACACACGTCCGGGTCGTCGCCTAGCAGCAATGTCTGACCAAACTGCTCTGGGAACACTTTGGTGGGATCCGTAAAGAACAAGTGCTCCAAGGCGTCCATCGGCCTGTGGAGTGGAACAAATAACGGGCGTGTTTGTGGTAGAGGGTGAGCAAAGCTCATTATTTTTCCAATTCGAAGCAAATATATGAAATCTTCTCTAAGATGAATTGAAGTTTGAATATTTGTTGGTATTTTATCATTGAAAATATATCAAATTGTGCTTATTTAATTTTATTTAAATTTATACAACCAAATATAATTAGAAAATGTTTAATTACACAATTGTTTGTATTATTTATTTCTAAACTGATAAATTAATTTATTATCACAACGTGTAAATCAATTAGTTTAGTTATTTTTAGGGATGGAACCCTCAAATCATTTGAATCCTTAAAGATAATTCGAAAAAAATTTGGATTCAAGACTCAAATCATCCCCTTCCCTCCCCACAAGATTATGGATTGAACTCAACAACCCGGCCCCACCCGGTAATTTAACACTTAACTGAATGTATAAATGGATTATAAGAAAGAATATTAAAATTAGTTACTTTTGTATTTTCTATTATTATATTATTTTTATATTTGTTCCTAAGATCATATTTTTTTCCAAAATTCAGATTCGAGATTCAAAGGTAAATTGGAGATACAGATTCAGAAAAAAGTAGAATCGACCCGTCTATAATAATTATAAGAGAATCGTAGATAAGTGTACCCACATTTGTATGGAGAGAGTGGAACTATTTTAAGAAAATACAATCCTTATTACACCTTATCGAGATTCGAACCCGGACCTCCCAGTCCTTGTCTATTGCGAGAGTGACACCTCAAATCAGTTATCGGCGATTGGCAGACCGTGCAGCTGTTTTGAGTCGATCCCGCCAGAAAAGTGTTTTGTCATTAAAAGTTGATAGTCGAGTCTTTTAAACTCGGAAGTATATCAAGTACCTTCGAATAAGTGTTTTGAGTGTTACCAAAATAACCTTGATTGGTCATGATCGGTAATGTTATATATTTTAAATAGTTTAATATGAAAACTTACCAGGGTGTATACCGGGTTGGAGAAACAAAAATTAGTTACTTTTTGGTGACCTTTTTTGACCACGAAATTCCTCGGGTAAACGGTCGAACATTATATAATGTTTATAAAGGCATAATGCACGCACACCGTAACATTAAACTTTAACCTTGTCACCCGCCTCGGTGGCGTAGTTGGCTAACGCGCTTGTCGTGTTGAGCTCGACTGCTGAGGACGGGGAGATCGAGGTTCGAATCTCGGTCGGGTGAACTGGGGTGGTGTTTCTAAATGGTTTTCCACTCTCCCTCCACGCAAATGCGTGTTCACTTCCTCTTATTTAACCTTCCCAATTCCTAATCCATTAGAGTAATTAGTATTTAAAGCGTATAACCCGAACGGGTAGTAAGACGCGGTGCTAAATATAATTATTATTTAACCTAGTCCTTGATAACACGGTAAAAACAATCAGGCAGCTTGCGGCTAGCACACGGCATCATGGTTAGTGGGTCACCCCTCACATACAAACCCTTTAATATTTCAATGGCACACAGTAACAGAAATAATCTAATAATACCACAAACTCTACTAGTAAAAGGTACATATACATCACCTCCTCCTCGTCACCAATTACCTGATCAGAGAAAAGTGGTGTTTCTTGACAAGAACCAGCCCCGTCTGGCGCAGTAGCACCAAACCGACGGGCTTGCTCGCTGCCCGGTGGTAATGAACGCAGCAAGCATAGAATTTTGCCCAGCAGCTCTCGGCAAGGTCCAGGTATTCGTCGTCTGAAAGTTCGCACTCTTTCGCCTCCTTCCTTATTTCCGTCTCCACGGCCACGCACACCTGATCCTTCAAGACCGAGAGGGACAGGTTCACGTCGCTCAGCGTGGTTGAACGGCAGAAGAGCTGTGCACGAACAACACGACACTAAGTAGCGTAATTGAAGGATACTTTCTGAGCATCAAGACGAGCCACAAGTAATAGAATTTAGAGGCGTACTAAATCAATTTGTTTAAATTAACAAGAATAAAAAAACGGCCGCATTGAATTGAACATTGAAAGGAGGATAGAAGGGCAAGGCCTACACACTTAGCAGACAAATGTTGGCCAAAAATAAATAAATATAATTTATTGGCAAATTTTCACAAATTTTCAAATCCAATTCCTAATAGAAACCAAAGAATAATCAACGCAAGATCAATGTTTTCAAAATTTCGCATATCACTAGATTCATTATTCAAATTTAAAATATCTATATTTCAGGAATAGGTATGGGTGAATGAAGCTTTAGAATATTTGCCAGATTTGACTTCACTCCGAAAAATGTTTTTGGCTTCAAATATGAAGTTTTGCTAGTAAAAAATATTTAAAGCTAAGATACATAGTTGAGTTCAGTTTTTCTCATTTTGTGTTCTGATATTAATTACGAATTATTATTTACATGCTAGTACTTGGATTTGAAATTCGCATAAAGATGAAAATCAAAGATTTGAAACACTTAAATAAAGAGGAATATATTTAGTAAAAAGACCTCAAGAGAGACCAAGAAAAAGATGAGAGGAGCAGATAACAGAACGTGTGCAAGTAAGAGAAGAAGGATGGAGGAAGGAAGATAAGAGTAATTTTAATAAACCAACCCACAGGCTGTAAAAAGTTAGCGATGATAATATGAGAAGTATCTTCAAGCCTTTTGATGAAGTTGTAGACTCACACTAAGCGCCTTGGTGATGATAACGATGGGGAACTGTCCCGGGTGAAATATATAGTTAGTGTAGGCCCTCCAAGGGTTCAGACAAGGGTCCGTGATCTCCAGTTTGCTCTCCATGGGCTGCTCGAGGATGACAGGGTGCCAAGTGTCTCCCTCTCCGTCTTCTTTGGTAATGCAGGCGCGGGAGACCACGGTCTCCATCTGAGCGGATATCCACACCGCCCACACCTCGGTGGGGGACAAGCAGAAGTCCACAAGGTCCGCCTGAAACAACGACCGACGACTTGTCTTATATTTTCTCCGAGATGCGAAAACGTGACATTTTGAGCAATAAATGTATTTACTTGCCCAGAAGCTTCTCATATGTTTTTTTTATAGTGATGGGACCCTCAAATTCTTAAGGATACCTGTTGTTCATGGATTCCAAACTCAAATCCTTAAAAAAAATATGTTTTCAATCTTCCAAGCGAAATTTGTTTTAGAGCACTAATAATGCCTATTGGTAGTTCAGAACCAATTATAATTATAGGATGAACCCAACAACCAAGCCCAAGACCAGTAATTTAACACTTAACCGAAGGTATAAATGTTATGGATTATAAGAAATAATGTTAATATTTAGTTACTATTTGTATTTTATATTATTCTAATATGTATATAATTTTTTTCAAGATTCAGGTTCAGGATTCAAAGGTAGATTGGAGATTCTGATTTGTAAAATTGTGGATTCAAACCAACTGTAGTTTTTCCAGCCATTTGTAAGTGCTACTTGGTTCCTCAAACTTTTTTATCTTTTGCTTTGTGTCTTAGTACCCATTCGGGTCACACACTTATGTGCTAATTATACTAATCTGTTAAGGATGAGGAGAATTGAAATTAGAGGAAGTAAACTCGCATGTTTGTGGAGTAGAAAATCGTTAAGGAAAAACCTCACCCTCAGTACAACTGACCAGTATTTGGTCCTCGATGTCCCCGTCGTCGAAAGTTCCAGACTATTGCAAGCGTAAAGGTTTCTATTTTCAAAAAATAACAAAAGTTTTCAAATTTTATAAAACAAAATTTCACGACCCATGAAAAATTATCTTGTAAGCCCATAGTTTGGGAACAAATGAATTAAAAGAGTGTGAGTTGGGGGTGGGGAGAGGGATAGGGCGAGGGAGGGAAATTTTACTAAGGTGGGAAAGTTAAACACTTATCATTATCACGTTTTCTAAGATTTGTTTGTATATTATACTGGACATCATCTGTGAATGAACTGTATGGTTACTAATGGGAAAACAGCGTCGTCTTCCTCTTGTTTTAGTCTGGTCAATCCTTCTCTTAAATATAGGACAAATTTCACAACGCTGGTTCGTCGCTGTTGCCAGTAGCTCTCTCTTACCCCAGCACATCACTTTCAGACATAACTGAGAGAGAGGAGATTTGGCAACAGTTAATCTAAAGAAAGAGCGAGAGAGAAGATAAAGATTTTCTCCTCATAACGTGCAGTTCCCTCAGAGGTGATATTGGGTGTCAGCGGATTCAAGCCCGTCTCTACAATATAAACCTTACCTTGTCAGCGTTAATGGTGTAGATAAACTGAAAATGGTGGGTTCCGGACTCGTTCACCGGCTTCACAATGCAGAACTCTGATTGGCTTTCGTAGCAGAGAAATACACCAAGCAGAAGTTCGCTGGTCTTGGGACAGATGGCCTTACGTATTACATGGTGTTGAGCTGTAAGAAGCATCTGAGACTTAACAAGGTGTCCAGCTGAACTATATTTTTTAATTCCCTGATTTCTTCCATGTTTTCCAGAGCCATCATACTTTTTTCCAAACCAATATCTTTCAATAGTGTATACACGTATATGTAAGCGACATACCTCCTTGTGTGCTGCCATGTTCTGTCCCATCGCTTAGGAGACTGGTGTAAGCGACCAACTGCGCGCGACTACACGACCACATCCTTAGGTAACCGTCTTGACACACTGCGAACAGGTAAGTCTCCAGACCTATCTCGTGTAGTACCATACTCACCGCTACGAGATCATCGCTAGCCTTGCCCCTGGAAGAAGAGAAGCTCCCGTTTTTTTAAGTATACCTAATTGTGAATAATTTAAGGAGTTTATAATATAAATTACTGACCCGATTTGCCTCGCTTGTGGGCACACACCAGAGTTTTTTTATATATAGAATATAAAAGTATTAAAAAACAAATTATCAGTTTTAAAAACTTCGACTCCCAATCCAAAAGAAGAATTCTGGATTTGACAATCAACAAAGCTTTGCCAATAAAAATATTTAAGTTTTCTTTTTGCACTGCGTCTTACTATCTATTTAGGTTATACACATAAGTACCAATTATAATACTATTTTAGAGAGATGAGTAAATTTAGATTTAGATGAAGAGTACCTATATTTATGTGGAGGGAGAGTGGAAAAACATTTTAGTATTCAGAGTTAAAATCCACTCTTTATGTTTAAATTTATGTTACCATATTTATTTATCTGAGGTATTTAGCATGTACTTTCTGAAAATAATGACTATATTAGCAAATGAGAATTTGTATGAGTGAGAGAGAAATGGTCTACTAATTTTGGCAAGAAAGATATAGTCACGTCGGGGTTCTTATAGATGCCACAATCAAAGTGGGACCTCTGAAGGAAGTTGTGCTAAAAAAAATATCTGTAGATCAATGGTAAGCGCATTGGCGTAATGAGTCAAAAGGTTCCAAGGTTCAATTTCCGTGTACAGGTGTCATTTTTCAATTCAGAGAAATAGCTTCATTGTGTCTGTTCCTTTTATAAGTTTCTATTAACCTTTCCTGTACTTTCTTCCAAATATAATATAACATACAAATATATAATTTTTGCGGGTTGTTCTGTGTAATTCAAGTTTTCGATGGTTTGGGTCTCACTTAACTCAAACCATCCCTAGCCCATTAGCGTAATTAGTACCTAAGCGTACAACCCGAACGAGTAGTAAGACATGGTGCTAAATAAATAAATAAATAATAATTAGGAACCGACACACTTCTTTCTTCATTTCTTCATCTGCGGATCCATTACAGAGAGACCGCTTGAAATATCAATAATACAAAAAATGTTGTTCTATATTACTATATCATGACTAAAACTTAATATTTTCATTTTAACTCTTACTCAAATTGAAAAATAGTTGCTCACCCACCCTTGGTAGAAACAAGAATATTTGTAGGACAGGAATTCAACATTTAAAAAAAATGTTTGAACTTCGATTCAACTTCATAAATCACTCATATTATTCAATTTGGCTTCACACACCCTTACTGGTTTCATGGGAAGCCCGTTATTTGAAAACTGAAAACACATGCTGCCACAGTGACAGAAATCAAAATATTACAATATTTATTTACATTCTTAGTTCAGTTGATAATGTAGAGAAAAACTATATAGTTATCCATAAGGCAGTAACTATTGAAAGCTTTAGATACATTTTAATTAATAAATCAAATAAGACATATTTCTAGAATGAAATTTTTTTTAGTGACTTTCAATCAACGTTGGTGGTAAAAAGTTGGCTTCCTTTAAAAACCAGGGTTAGGTTGTACCCAAAGCAAACAACACACTAAAGACGCAATTTGAACTGACCTCAGAGCTCCGGCTATCCCAGAAAGAAACCTCGGCACGAGTGTGTCCTGTTTGAGCTCCTGGGTGACTGCCATGCCGGACACGGGGTCCAGCCTTATCAGAAGAACTAGACCAGTATTGTAGGCCAGGGCAAAGAGAGCCTCTTCTTTCATGGCCAGCCACGTCACACACGCGTGAGGGAGACACGTGTCTGCCAAGCGGACCGATAGTTGTGTTAACAAAGTCAAAACTAGGGGTGGAACACTAGAATCCTTAGGGATATTTGACCAAACTTCGGAACATAGAACCAAACAATAGTTTTGTATCTTTGGATTTTGAGTTTGAACTATTTTAAAGAACTATAATAAATGCTGTTTATTACAAAATAATTATAAAAAAAATCCCCAACAACTTGCCTTCTAGTTATTAATTTACCACTAAATATGAACATAATCAAAAATGAAGAGGGGAAAAGATATACCAACATGGGAAATTTAAACAAATATGCTTTTATCATGAATACCAAAATTCGAAATCGAAAAACGGGGGTTTCAACACATCTATATTTCTTAGTAGGTACCCGTTTAGGTTACATGCAATGGAAAAATTACATTATTATTATTATTAGCATCGCGTCTTACTACCCATTCGGGTTATACGCACTTATGCTAATGTGTAATGGTAGGGTGATTGTGAGATGAAATGGAGGACCTACAGTTTAACGTGGAATCAGAACCACGGTGGAGGCCTGGCATTCCACACATTCACAAGTTGTGATTAATACACGTCTTTTCAGAGGTGAAGGAAGGGTTTGGCAATCATATAAATCTGTGACGGGACCGAGGATTGAGCCCCGAGACCCCCAGCACAGAAGTCTGACACCTTACCCTTAGACCACCAGGTCACCGGAAAAATTACACAAATGTGTTGTGGGTGGGGAAGGTTAAATTCAAAGGAAGCGTAAAGTCATTTGTATGGAGTTAGAGTGGAAAAACATTTAGCAAAAACCCCACTTTAGTATATCCAGACGGGACTCAAACCCTGGGCCGTTTAGTCTATTGTGAGAGTGACTACTTAGACCATTCGACCATCAAACCAGGTCCATTTCTTATTAATTATAATTAGAGGAACTTAAAAATCTATTGGCCACCTTTAGGAGGGTGGGTGGTTAGGAATCCCTCCAATCATTACAGACGCATTAATAGCCACAAAAAAGTTTTTATTTGCACCCTGCCTTACTCATTTACGTTAAAAGCTTAGGGTTTTAGGGGTTAGGAAAGTTATAGTTAGAAGAAATGTACTTGCATTTGTGTGGAGGGAGAGTGAAAAACCATTTTGGAAAAACCACTATCAGTACACCCGACAGAGATTTGAACTCTGATACCCCCATCATCGGTAGTTTAGTCTAACACAAGAGTAGCGCGTTTGACCACGCGGCCACTGAAGCAGGTCCTTACAGTCCTTTCATGTGGGTTTTAAATATATTCATTCTAAAAAGAGTATGTTAAGGTCACGTATTTTTAAAATTATTTATCAAACATGGACAATGAATGTAATAGACTGGGAAAGCGAAGGCTATGGGGAATGAAGTTTTTGAGGAGCATGTTAGCTGTCAAAGGGAGAAACAACATTACATGAGATAGTAGATGAAGCAAGGGTGAGATGGGTGGGTGGATGTAATGATGGAAAAGGAGAGGATAGCAACGATAATGTATGAAGAAAAAATACCGCAAGACCAAGAAAGAGACGGCAGGAGCAGGTAATAACAGGAAATGTGCAAGTAAGATAAGAATGAATGCAAATGTAGGAGGAGGAATAGCAGAGGGACAGCGGAGGACAAAAAAGTGATCTGGCCACGGTCCGGTTCAATATGTCTATCAGTACACTAGTTTCTATAAGTGCTCACTTGTGACCGGGTGGTTGATGACGTGAAACGTGGACGAGTTCTGGGCAGCGTCTAATGTCACGCCGGCAAAGATAGACTGGGTGCCGAGGTCAGGGTACAGCGAGAATGTGTGGTCCTGAAACACACGACTATTACTAGAAGGATTTAGGACATGGTCTCGCTTTATCTTCCGAACACTCTTACCAACTGAGCTATATGGTATCATGTCAGTTTGTCATTTATAGTTTTATTTTCACCGCATATGTACTAATCATGCTAATGAATTAGGAGTGAGGAGGATTTAACTTATAGGAAGTGTACCCCAATTTGAGTGGAGGGAGTGTGGAAAGCTATTAATAAAAAAAACCACCCTCAGTGCACAGAACCGTGGATTCGAACCTCGAACTCCCCGCTATCGGCAGTCCAGCGTGTTTCTAGTCAGATACCTTGGGCCAGTGTTTTGTAAACGGTACATACTGCGTCTGCAAATTAGGTGTGCAGATGTGCACAACGCAGAGTGCAACGCATCGATGTTCGATAAGAACACGAATGAAGTTGGTTAGAGGGGAGCCATACCTTGCCTGCATTTCTTACTTACTCATACTTAGAGAGTTAAATTTATATACATCTGACAAAAATCAAAATCTTTTTGCGCAAAGTTAGAGCTATGGATACCCAAATTGAAGAACTTGATGAAATAATGAGACAACTCCATTTTCATATTTCGTTTTCAAGAGATATAAAAATAGCTATTGTGGAAGCACTTATGAAAATAAATTCATGTTATTTGTATATAACAAACAAATAATTTTTTTTTTTCAAAATATCATTCAAACTTGTTATGTTTATAAACAGTTTTTTGTACCACCTGAAAAAAAGAAATAAAATGGAGCCGTCACGTCTCGTCGGTGTCTTCACCTACTAATGGTTTTAATGAAATGTTCCCAAATGTTTAAATAGTCGGGAACAGAAAATATTTTGACTTAAGTGTACTTATAACGTTTGTGAAACAATTTTTTTAGCACCACGTATTATTACTTGTAAAGGTTATTCGCATATGTACCAATTATGCTAACTAATATGTTAAGGATGAGAAAGGTTGAATTTAGATTAAGTATACTCACATTTGCATAGCTAGGGAGAGTGAAAAACAATTTAGGAAAAATCCCCCTCAGTACACCTGGCCGAGATTCAAATCCCAATTTTTGTGTCCTCGGTAGTTTACGTTATAGCAAGAATAACACCATAGACCATGTGGCCGCCGAAGCCGGTATTCATATTGTTGAGTAACACACAGACACGGAGGAGATCCCGGATATCTAATTTGGTAGAGGACCTCGTACCAGATGCACCGTTTCACAAATAAATTTTGGAAGCACTGACGATTGAACCCGGGACCTTTGGATCTATAGTCAGGTATTATTTTATAGGTAATGAAAATATCTAACAAAAGTGACCTATGAAAATTGGACTTTTGTTTGGTGCACGAAGCTCTTCAAAAATATTTTGGGAGCACCTCGGCTAACTTTGCACTGGTAAGATTGAAATAAGTGGTGGTTTGTTTCAACCTCTTTATGAATCCTGTTAGGATGTGGGAGCAAGAGGCGGTGAACGCTGGATACGGTGGCTATCAATATGACAACGTTATTGAACGTCTCGTGAATGGTGATCCCTTCTAAGATGTGCGTGTCCTGGAACTTGTAACGGACAGTGTTGCCAGACAGGTTCAGGTCCAAGCTGTGTTCGACCAACTCGAGCACATCCTGGCTGATCCGCCTGTAACAGAATAAGTCATGATTACCCCTAAAGCTTCCCTGTATGCTGGTTGTGCTAACAGTTCTACGGATCAGGAAGGTTACATTTAAATAAAGTGTGCCCACATTTGCATGGGTGGAGAGTGGAAAACCATTTTGGAAAAAACCCAGCCACATCCGACCGAGATTCGAACCTCGATAACCCCGTCATCGGCAGTCTAGTTTACTGCGAGAGTAGCGCCTTAAACCACGCGGCCACCGAAGCGGGCAATTGTGCAATTAATTAAGGCAATATAACATTAAAATAATGGTTATTACTACTCATATCCTGTTTTGCAGGGTGAAATGAAAACTTTTTTCCCCCCCTAATGGCGTAACACCTAAGTTCAGTCCATAACGTGTCCACCTACTGATCTAAGGGTCCCGGATTTGATTCCTGGAATGGCCAGAAAATGTATCAAATTAGTTTAAACATGGGTTACCACTTCCAAAGTGTTGAATTGATAGCTGGGTGTTGTGTCCCTGATAATAATGATAATGATAATAATATTTAGCACCGCGTCTTACTAACCGTTCGGGTTATACGCTTAAGTACTAATTACTCTAATGGATTGGGAATTAGGAAGGTTGTATTAGAGGAAGTGAACCCGCATTTGCGTTGAGGGAGAGTGGAAAACCATTTAGGAAAAACCACCCTCAGTTCACCCGACCGAGATTTGAACCTCGATCTCCCCGTCCTCAGCAGTCGAGCTCAACACAACAAGCGTGTTAGCCAACTATGCCACCGAGGTGGGTTGTATCCACTCTATTTTATAAGTCGTGTTCTGAAAACTTATAATTAGTTGGTTCAAAGAGTACAAACTAAATGCCTCAAATAAATAAAACAAATATGTTTTTAATATGCTAAGGATTCCAAGGGGTCAATCTCACTACATATTTTTTCGGCACTATAAGGTCGAACATAGAACATGAACCAGGCCTTACTCTTTCCATTTATTTATCGCAAAATGTGTACTGTACGGTAAAAGAGTCGTACCAATAAATGAATCTATTTCTGGTGTGATATTTAGATGAATCCTTGTAACAGTAGCCTCCAGATTTTTCAAGCACTTTGATGTCTTGTAATGTGCTTTGAGTGCCTCCTGTAAAATAAAATAATCAAATATGTACATAATTCTTATATTATCACCAATTGATAACAGATTTAAGAAGAAAAAAAAGGAGGGGGGAATAATACACAATAAGGGCAGAATTTAATTAAGCCTAAACTTTTTCTATGTCATTTTATAACGAATTAAATATTTTTACTATCTCTCACAATAATTATAGTAAATTTATAACAGCAACAAAATTAATATTGTAAAAACTTGTTACCAGTGGTATATAATCTGCTAATGTTTGATATCCAGGTGCCTGGTTACCAGTGTTACATAATCTGCTATTGTTTGATATCCCGGTGCCTGGTTACCACTGGTACATAATCTGCTGTTGTTTGATATCCCGGTGCCTGGTTACCACTGGTACATAATCTGCTATTGTTTGATATCCCGGTGCCTGTTACCACTGGTACATAATCTGCTATTGTTTGATATCCGGGTGCCTGGTTACCAGTTACTCATAATCCGATATTTTTAGATATTACAGGAGCCAAGCTACCATAGGTCAGATACATATTTTTTTAGATTTCCCAAACAATGTCTTCCTCTTAAAAAGCCAAAATTTGTAGCGTCTCCATTGAAATGTTGTTAAATACACAAATAATATACTACAATAAAGTGATTTCAACTTCAAATAATGTTTAAATTTCCCTATTTAAAAGTGAAATAATATTACAATGCTCACATTTTTTTTTACAATGTTTATGTAGATTTTCTATTACAAATCTTATTTTGTATTTACATTTTTACAGATTTGTGATGTGTTCCAGAATATTTGGGTTCGTGGGGAGATAGCTTTTAAAGTCTATTTAAAATTAAGATTTACATATTTTTAAGTTGTATACAGTAGAGAAAAGAAAATGTATATTTAACAATGAGTAGATATTTTATGTCTTGTATATGATAATAATTATATACAAACTAAATAAGCATTTATTATATTATATTATATCACCCATACAAACATTTATGGCCAATCAAATTTATGTGCTCCTTCATATTACAGAAAAGAAAGTGATTCAAAATATATATCTGGAGAAGAAGAACTTCCATTACATGGTGTCTACTAAACTTGACCAATGAAATCCCCGACCTTTTCCCTGATCATTTCCTAAAATTTCCGGCTAAAAAAGTATGTCACATCCTTTTAACTCGCCCCCCCCCCTCCTCCCTNCCCCCCCCCCCTCCTTCCTTGTTTTTCTATTAATTTTTTTATATAATAATAATAATAATTAGTTTTAAAATTTGAATTAAAATTGTTTACTAGGAATTAAAAATATATTACACAGCTACAAGAAAAAAAATGACATTATAACTTACTGATTATCGTATTTCATATTTTAAGTAAAATATCATTTTCCCAGATTTTTATTGTGATTTACCAAATTCCCCGACTTATTCCCGTTTTTTCCCGATCACTTCAAATTCCCAGCTAATTCCCGTTTTCCCTGATTTTTACAGAATGGTAGACACCCTGCATTATCACCGTTGGAACAAATTTCGAAAGCTAACAAACGTATGTGTTCAGATAGCTCCACCTCTAATCCAAATAATACTGTTGATAAAGACAACAATCAGTTACAAACACCTTTCATTAATAGACACCATAAGTTTTCCGATCTTGAAGTGAGTGATTCAGAACAGTCCAGTAGTTTTCCAAACAAACCTTCCAATATGGAAGATAATCTATCAGAAAATAATGAAAGCGATTCTGAAAGCGACTTGGCAGAACTTTATATGGAAAATATGAAAAGTGAAGATATAGGCCTAGTTTATGGTAAGAGAATAATAAATTTACCTTCTTTTATAAAACAAATTGAAATTATCAATCAACACTCAGATGTATGTACATTGGGGCGCTAAGTTCTCAAATAAGAAATTAAAAATGGTTTAGAGTTTGGATTGAAATATAATTGTGACAATTGTGAGAGGTCATATTATTAGTACATGTAAGTAAGTATAACACGAACGGATAGTAAGACTCGGTGCTATGAGAGTAATAAAAGAGTCCTTAAATTTTAATCAGTCTAATTATTTCATTAACTTGTTAGTAATACCATTACCAGTACATAATTTTTTCTTTTAAAAACACATTTTATAAATATGGGCCTGATAGTATTCGGTACAATAAATACTTTGCGACACGTGTAATAAATTATTATTTTTATATTATTAATATTCTATGAATCTTAGTAGCCAGGATTCAAACTCAAGACCACAACTCCCGGATGAGCCATGCAGTGACAATTCATTTTCTAACAGTGAAGTTGTACAGATTTATCTGATTACCAAACCCTTCCTTCACCTCTGACAAGACATCTTGTGAATGTGGGGAATGCCAGGCCTCTACCGTGGTTCGGATTCCACGTTAAACTGTAGGTCCTTCATTTCATCTCACAATCACCCTACCATTACACATTAGCGTAAGTGCGTATAACCCGAACGGGTAGTAAGACGCGGTACTAATAATAATAAACAGTGAAGTCCCTTAGCGGAAAAAAAAGAGGTAGTGCTATGACAACACTGTTAGGAGCAATGAGCTAGAAATCTCAGCTTACTTTCACCTTTTTACTGCCTGCCCATCCACCCC
>CABEEJ010002825.1:66554-76865 GCA_901482245.1 Timema douglasi
TTAACGTGGAATCCGAACCACGGTGGAGGCCTGGCATTCCCCACATTCACAAGATGTCTTGTCAGAGGTGAAGGAAGGGTTTGGTAATCAGATAAATCTGTGCCGGGACCGAGGATTGAACCCCGGCCGCCAGCATAGAAGTCTGACACCTTACCCCTAGACCGCCAGGTCACCTATAAATTATTTAAAATGCAATACCTTTTACTGTTATATTTTCACAAGTTTTTATCCCTAAACAAATAACTAATTGCTTTAGTTGAATACAGTAGTGTTACCATATTTGTTTCTAATTGGCTGAACGCAAGCCAACACAACTACATAAACACAAGAGATAGACAATGTTCAGTTCCTTCTGACAAGCAGGTCCAACGATTCGAACATTCGTTGCGCTATAATATTGTATAGAGAAAATAGTATGAGTGTGAATCCGACAAGCGTTTGCGACTGGTCGTAGACACGCCATTATGAACGAGATAATGCGGATCCAGTAAAATGTATACTAAAAAAAACATAATGCTACATACAATTAGTTTAGAAAGTCTAAGCCACAGGCAAAGAAAAACCAGAGAAACTTATGTTATTGGCATTGGTTTTGCTCAATTTAACTTTAGCATTAAGATATTTAAAGTGTTTGCCTCCTTGCTTATATTTGTAACACTACGCATAAATAAGTTGAAAATAACACCAGTCATAATAATAGTTGGCAAAACAAACCCGGCCCTTGTCATGAATAAGTAACCTGATTTATCTGATTACCAAACCCTTCCTTCACCTCTGACAAGACATCTTGTGTATGTGGGGAATGCCAGGCCTCCACCGTGGTTCGGATCCCACGTTAAACTGTAGGTCCTTCATTTCATCTCACAATCACCCTACCATTACACATTAGCGTAAGTGCGTATAACCCGAACGGGTAGTAAGACGCGCTGCTGCTAATAATAATAATAATAATAATAAGTAACCTTAAGGTTATGGCAGCTACTATGAATTATACATTTACCTGTATTTAGATGGATTTCTTTCCACTTCTCTGGTAACGTTTGATCTGGTATTACTTCCCTAAATCCTAAAGAAAATTCACCCATCTTTCTAATATCCTTTATTCTGTAACTAGAAACAGATACTGAAATCTATTAATTGAGGAATTTTCCCACGCCAGAAAAGTTAAATAAATTTAAAATACAAGTTCGCAATTCTCTTTAACAGCAAGAAAATTTAGTAGATACACATGACCACAATTTATTTGGCCACTGGGAAGAGCTAGTAAACAAGTGATTGCTACAAATAAACGCCACTAGATAGCACTAGCTACTACAAATATCCAAAGTGCGTTTATAAAGCTAAGTTACTTTGAGACAATGTCACGATTCGAGAAAGAATATTTTCTTTGGCCCCATTTAAATTAATTAATAGCTAATTGTTATTTGAGTGTATGGTATATAAATATTGTGTAGCTAAGATATACTATATACAAGATTATTGATGAAAGGTAAAGAAAGGTTTTATATTGTTTTGGTGTCATGTTAGCTGATTCCAAAGATACAGCCAAAATCAAAACCTATTTGCTAACCATAATGATAACAATGAGTTTAATAGTTTACCATAATTAACACTGATATAGGCTTTACATTGAACATGAATAGTACATAGATAAGTTCTGAAAATTATTGTGAAATTTGGACAATTTGCTCTTTGCCTCATTGCAGGTGGCAAACAATTATTCGAGCGTGCTCAACCATGTCAATACTTATAAAAGTTAATTGTTCTCCTAAAAAATTATACTCGAACGTCTCAAAGTTCCTAAGTACACTTCAACCAAAATATAAATTTATTGGCAAGAATGTTGTACTGGTTTACATGCCTGACTGCTGTGGAAGAGCCAAGTTCAATCCCAACAGTGTGTATTGGAGTGATTTTTCCCATTGTTTTATTAGTGAATGCTGGTGCTTTCATTTATAATTCACCATTCTGATCTTGTATAATCAACGGGCAACGATAAAGGTCATTTAAAGGTACAGCGCTAAAAACAGCAACATCAAATTGTTAGTACTGGAGACGGTTACGAGTTTGGGAGAGTACAATATGCTATCAAGTTCATTTTAAAAGAACTTCATCAAAGAGACTAAATTTTTTTACTGGTTTTGATTTAATCGTGTGTGTGTCTCTCTCCCCCCCTCCCCCCATTTTCAGGCTAAATAAAGTTGCTATACAAATTATATTTTTATTATCCATCTTTTTTAATATTAGCCAAGCCTTGCACTAAACGTAATAAGCCAACAGATCACTCTAGCTTGGCTAGCTAATAGTCGGAGTGGTTGGAGTCAAACATAGATGATCATTGTTCGATCCCGGGTGGAGGTGATATTTACTATTTTTCTACGAGTTCTACATGCTATTCTATTATAGTAAATATCCTTAGGGTTGGGCATTTAGAGGCGTATTTTCTTATGTTTGGCTGAACTTGGTTTGAAAGTCGTGTGATGATAAGAACTAATCGTTGAGAATATGCGTGTTAATTATGACTACAATAAAACAATTTACCATAGACGTTGCCCAATCTATGGTAACAACATTTTTAAAATTTATACTGTTGCAGCGGTGACCACGCTGTTTAAGGCGTAACATACTTATGAAAATAATATAATCAGTTTTAGAAGTGATACTGGGGATAATAAATAATTGTTTTTTTTTCATTTACTAAAATGAAAACATTACCATTTCAAAGTTCTATTAAAAAATAAGTCTTATTTCTTAATTATTTTTAAAAATCCATTATTGAAATTTACTTTAACAGTTCTCTTATTTTATGGATATTAAATATACGGTACCTGTGGAATAAGAAAGGTTGCTAGTAAAAAAAAAATCCAGACCAATTTAGCTTTGCATTAAATCACCAAGAATAGGTACAGCATTATTCATTTATTATAAAAACACATATTTTTCTTTTAGCAAAATACAATCAAACTAGTTTAATTATCAAACCGAATTAATCATTGATTAATATTATGTAACCTACATGTTATTAAAGAGACCTGCCCATAAAGATCAGGGGTGAACATAATTTAAAGCCTGAAAATTTCAACGTTTTACTAATTTTGAAACTAGTTATTTTCTTTGTTGAAGTTCTCTTCAAGATCGCGACTTGATATTAAAACACGGATGAAAAGTCGTCAAGTTTTAATCAAGTCGTGATAAAGATTACACCGTAAACAAGAAACAATCAGATATAAGTTATTTGGTTCCCATCCTTATCAGTGGCCACGCAGGCTATGTCGTCAAACTCATTTTGTCTGCTTTGATGGTTACGGGGAGGTTAGTGTTCGAAACCCAACATAGTGTAATTAGGGTAGTTTTTGATATATTATTTGTCCCTCCCCCCACTACAAGCAATGGCGGGTACATTGTGTTATACAAATATAAATTCGGTGCTATTTTTTTATTAGCACCGCGTCTTACTACCCGTTTGGTTTATACGTAATCGTACTAATTACGCTAATGTGTTAGGGATCAGAAAGGTCGAATATATAGGAAATGTATCCACATTTGTGTGAAGTGAGAGTGAAAAAGAATGGGAAGAACAACCACCCTCAGTACACATGAACTGCATTCTAACCCTGATCTCCCCATCGTCTATTGATCATGTCAAACGCTCATAAACAAAGGATCACAGTGGAGGGGTGAGGGGGGGGGGGAACATGTCCCAGTTACAGTCTAGACAATATCTGTCTACCCTGGCAACATTCCACGACACGCCACTGGTATTTGAATAAGCTGAAGTTAAAAACCACCAATTTTTAATTTTTTATGCTACAGTCCTAGTTTTATGTTTTGAGAAAATTTCAGATCAACATTTTTTTTTTAAGTTTTAGGAGGGGGTGCTGCCCCCTTCCAAACCCCCTTTTGTGCGCGCGTCAGACAGTGAGTTAAAATGATTTCGGAACCTGCGGTTCAGTCACGAGGGAAACTTTGTCTGTGATTATCATTAAAAAAAAAAGTTATCAAAACGAACACGAAAATAAGACACTGGTAAATTGTTACGTCCCACAAAAGAAAAAGTATGGGGTGGGTTTGTTAAGGAAGGGGGTGATGTGATTGGCCGGCCAACCTCTCGCGATTGGTTCCAGAGCGCGGCATCGATCCGTGCTAGAGAGCGTGTAGGCGGAAGAAGTGGAGGGGGAGGCTGTGTCAGTAGTAGTGCGCGCAACGTCCGCTAGGTGGTGACACGGTCAAACAAGGGAGAGCAGTGGCTTTTTTCTCGCGAGACCTCGCCGTCGTTTCGAACAAAACCGCGGCGCGGAGATCACCGATTCATCGACAGTTCGGACGCGTCGTGACGTATTTTTGATTGAGACCGGTTGAGAATCTGGGGAACTGTGCTTAAAGCACTGAAAAAAAGAAAATAGTCAAAACATTGTATGTAGTTTTTTTTATAATAGCTACATTAAGCTGAGTAGCATATTATAATTTAACTGTGGATAATATAAAATCAACAAATTTGTGAATATTGTTCATTAACTTTAGAGTATTTTTTTTAAATTTTAATCTTTTAAATTGTATTCTAATAATGTCAAAGACTACGAATTTATCGTGCAAGATAAATAAATAAAAATATATCTACCTTTGCTTTAGCTTGGTCAAGGCGTTTTAAAAGAAAATTAAATTAGAAAATTAGTTTAAGAACTTAAAAACTAAATATAAATGGCCTTTCAAGACGTAAAGCGAAATTTGTAATTATTTTTTGAAAACCAGCTCTTTACAAACCTTATTCGTGACTAAAAACACAACAACATAATAGTGGTCGGATTGGAACCAAAGACAGACCGTTTAAAAGAACGAATCGGACCATAATATGGGCGTTAATTTCCTTCCGAGTGTGAAGATTTTATGGCCGATTGTGCGACTGACTTGACGGGTGAGTTCGTGTGACAAGCCAGTGGGCCGAATAACGAGTATTGGCCATAAGATGATGTCCAATGACCACCATTGACCATGAGCAGTGAAGAAAAGAAACATGAAAGCGTCCTCACCATCGACAGGGCAGCCTTTCTTCTACTCAGGGTCAAAAAGGCGTTCAAGAAGAAGAAACAACAGCGCAAAGAGAAAAGGTAATGGAGCATATTTTTGCATTTAAAAACATATTTTTTTAGTTACTATTTATTTTTTAACCGCCAAATCTTGATCCACGTTCGAGCTATACGCATTTACTATCACGTGTTTAGGTATTTTAACAGGTCCGTTGCCTTGCACAAATTGAGTCATCCAGCATAGGCTATTAGCAACTTTACTCTATTTTATATTCCGAAACTTCATCTTCTTTCCTTGTTTGAGGTTATCCGTTTCCTTCCTGGTCCTCTTTCCCTTCTCTAGCACTGCTCCATAAAACTATTATTATCATCATGTCACTAATCCAATTGGTCTTTATTTGTAGAATCATCTGCAAAACGGTTCTATTTTCATTGACACTTGTTAAAAATTATTCATAATCTAACCAATCTATCCACCTTATTCCCTAAACTCTCCTCCAACGTCACACCTCAAAGTTTTCCAAATATTTCTTCTTCATTGTCTTTATCAACTGTTTCCAGCCTGTAACAAACGGGTCAGTTAAGTAAAATGTCTCCATCGTCCTCTATCATTCCATCATTCTTACTACTTTCATTGCTTCCATTATTCTCCTCTCACTCGCACAATTTTAGTTATCTTCTCCTCCAATCTCTTTCTTGGCCCCCCTTGCAGTTTTTTCTCTATGTACTTCTTCTCTATCCTTCTCTTAGACATCCTCTCCTTCTCCATCCTCATAATAATGTCCATACCATCTTAATCTTGGTTCCTCTACTATCTCATGTACTCTAATATCCTCATTACATGTCCATACCATCTCAGTCTTGGTTCCTCTACTATCTCATGTACTCCAACATCCTCATTATATGTCCATACCATCTCAGTCTTGCTTCCTCTACTATCTCATGTACTCCAACATCCTCATTACATGTCCATACCATCTCAGCCTTGCTTCCTCTACTATCTCATGTACTTTTTTTTCTCCTCCTGACAGCTAACATGCTCATCACAAACTATATTCCCATGTCCTCCACTTTCCTAGTCTCTCTTGGATTCATTGTCCATGTTTCTGTTGCATGTGTGACAATAAATACAAAGTATGGTTTGTACAACACTTCCTTACACTTCAATGCACTTCTCTTCTCCATAGCAGGTCTCTATAAAACAACTATCCCTGCTGTCATCTTCTTATAAGATAGTGTCTACTTCCAAGATTTCGCCTCAAAACTCACTCCCAAGATATTTCTTCTTCTTTGTTCTCAAAATTCATGTCTTAGATCATAATGTGTGAGACATCACCAGTTTCTTCCTCCTCGCCAGGTCCAGTTTGCTGGTCAGTAACATCCTCTTCTTGTTGAAAGCAGCCATTGCTCTCCATGTCCTGTTTGCTGGTCAGTAACATCCTCTTCTTGTTGAAAGCAGCCTTGGTCATGCTTGCCTTTATTTACCGAGAGCACTGCGCGCTAACCTAGTAAGGACGAAGAAGGTCTGATTTAGAGTAGATGTACCCCCATTCGTGTGTAGAGAGTGAGATACCATTAAGTAAAAAACAGCCTCTATATATCCGTTTGAGATTTGAACTCCGATCTCCTTGTCAATAGTAATTCAGTCTAACACCAGAATGACACGTTAGACCATGTGGGTATAAAATTTAACCAATCACTACTTATTCATCTATTTATTCAAGTACACATTCATCAATGTACGATATTTATTTACAGGTATAGTTATAGATTGATTTGTCAAACCCTTTTATATATTTGGGCTGTATCGTTAGTTGCGAACAGCTTGTAGCTCTGTAGCTATTCATCAAGTCGTTCAACATTTGTTTGTTTAAATTATTCATTAATGTTGATTTAAAATCCTCTTACAAACGTCTTTTAAAGCATTTTACAAAAGATGCCCGTAAACATTTTTTTACTTTCTTAATTTTTTGATGTTTCGTTTAATTCGGAGCTAATAACGTCATTGTATTTTTTTTATTCAAGTGGTCTCTAAATCATACATACTCTTTCTACATACCCTCACGTAATCCGCTTACATACCCTCATGTTCTCTGCTTATATACCCTCATGTTCTCTGCTTACATACCCTCATGTTCTCTGCTTATATACCCTCATGTTCTCTGCTTACATACCCTCACGTTCTCTGCTTACATACCTTCACGTTCTCTGCTTACATAACCTCACGTTCTCTGCTTACATAACCTCATGTTCTCTGCTTTCATACCCTCATGTTCTCTGCTTACATAACCTCACGTTCTCTGCTTACATACCCTCATGTTCTCCGCTTTCATACCCACACGTTCTCCGCTTACATACCCTCACGTTCTCTGCTTACATACCCTCAAGTTCTCTGCTTACATAACCTCACGTTCTCTGCTTACATACCCTCATGTACTCTGCTTACATAACCTCACGTTCTCCGCTTACATACCCTCACGTTCTCTGCTTACATACCCTCATGTTTTCTGCTTACATAACCTCAAGTTCTCTGATTACATACCCTCATGTTCTCTGCTTTCATACCCTCATGTTCTCTGCTTACATACCCTCATGTTCTCTGCTTACATAACCTCAAGTTCTCTGCTTACATATCCTCATGTTCTCTGCTTTCATACCCTCATGTTCTCTGCTTACATAACCTCACGTTCTTTGCTTACATACCATCACGTTCTCTGCTTGCATACCCTCACGTTCTCTGCTTACATACCCTCATGTTCTCTGCTTACATACCCTCACGTTCTCTGCTTACATACCCTCACGTTCTCATGCTTACATAACCTCATGTTCTTTGCTTTCATACCCTCATGTTCTCTGCTTACATAACCTCACGTTCTTTGCTTACATACCATCACGTTCTCTGCTTACATACCTTCACGTTCTCTGCTTACATACCCTCATGTACTCTGCTTTCATACCCTCACGTTCTCTGCTTACATACCCTCACGTTCTCTGCTTACATACCATCACGTTATCTGCTTACATACCCTCACGTTCTCTGCTTACATACCCTCATGTTCTCTGCTTACATACCCTCACGTTCTCTGCTTACATACCCTCACGTTCTCTGCTTACATAACCTCACGTTCTCTGCTTACATAACCTCACGTTCTCTGCTTACATAACCTCACGTTCTCTGCTTACATAACCTCACGTTCTCTGCTTACATACCCTCACGTACACTACTTTCTTGCTGCTGTCTTGTCGCGAAACAAAATGTTGTTGTTGTTGTTGTGTGGCCAACCTGCAGCTCACAAGGACAAGGCAGAGGGTAGTAAACAAACATAATCTCTCTCTGTTTCAGATACAAAATAAACACATATGTTATTGTTTAGGAAGCCAACTTTCAACCACCAACATATTTTATTGAAAGTCACTAAAATTCGAAATTCTAGAACTATGTCTTATTTGATTTATTAATTATAATGTTAATCTAAAACGTTATTAATAAGTTTTCAATAATAATTCCTCGTGGATTAATGTGTAATTTATCTTTACAATATTAACTAAACGGGCTACTAATTTAAACATATTTTTTTCTTGTTCTGTTATTGTGGCAATATGAGTTGTACAATTTTCAAATAACGGCTTTTCTTGAAAATCAGACTATATATTTTAATTCACTCAGAGCTGTTTTAGCTTAAACAAATATTTTCTCTCTTCCATCTTTCACCTATTTCTTTGTAATATTCCACCCATTGTCATAGAAATTGTGGTATAGGGGGTTATGGGGGAGTTTAACCCCCCCCCTTTGTAAATTGATGGTTCCGCGCTTGGGAATTGGTAGAATCCTCAAAGTGTGGTCCAGCCTAAGATTTATACCGACAACAAATTCTTCTGGGGAGTTAACTCTCAGCATTTATAAACCTGTGGAGATCTAGCTCAAAGCACTTACAAACTGACGGAGATTCCATTTGAAAAACTTATGAACTGCAGGAGATTTAACTAAACACATAAATATTGATGGAGATTTAGCTCACAACACTTACAAATTGACGGAGGTTTAGCTCACAACACTTACAAATTGACGGAGGTTTAGCTCACAACACTTACAAACTGACGGAGGTTTAGCTCACAGCACTTACAAACTGACGGAGATTTAGCTCGTAGCACTTACAAACTGACGAAGGTTTAGCTCACAGCACTTACAAACTGACGGAGGTTTAGCTCACAACACTTACAAACTGACGGAGGTTTAGCTCACAGCACTTACAAACTGACGGAGGTTTAGCTCACAACACTTACAAACTGTCGGAGGTTTAGCTCGCAGCACTTACAAACTGTCGGAGGTTTATCTCACAGCACTTACAAACTGACGGAGGTTTAGCTCACAGCACTTACAAACTGACGGAGATTTAGCTCGTAGCACTTACAAACTGACGGAGGTTTAGCTCACAGCACTTACAAACTGACGGAGATTTAGCTCGCAGCACTTACAAACTGACGAAGGTTTAGCTCACAACACTTACAAACTGTCGGAGGTTTAGCTCGCAGCACTTACAAACTGACGGAGGTTTAGCTCACAACACTTACAAACTGTCGGAGGTTTATCTCACAGCACTTAAAAACTGACGGAGGTTTAGTTCACAGCACTTACAAACTGACGGAGATTTAGCTCGCAGCATTTACAAACTGACGGAGGTTTAGCTCACAGCACTTACAAACTGACGGAGATTTAGCTCGTAGCACTTACAAACTGATGGAGATTTAGCTCACAACACTTATAAACCTACGGAGATTTAGCTCGCAGCACTTACAAACTGACGGAAATTTAATTCGCAGCACTAACAAAATACTACAAGACATTTGACTGGCAACATTTTACAAAATTTCCCTCGTAATACTCTCAGATAGCCAACTGATAAGGTTTCATATTTTCTTTATTAGCTCTTTGTATTACAATGAGAGAATTCTAGTATAATTATATGTTTGCTAGTCTCATTCAATAGAAAGACAGCCATAATCTATCTATCTATTCAAAAAATTGCAGTAACCTACTTTAGATCTATCTTGTTTCAACGCAGTCTATTATTTTACTAACTTATTAAAGTGTATACACAATATAAAAAAAAGAGTTCTTTCTCAGATGTAGAACCCTTAACAAGGTGCAAACCACCATATCTTATTTGACTTGAATAAACTTTAAAGTGGTTTTGAAATAATTTTCCGTTCCGAGAATAAGCTTGTTACGTTGTTGATGAACCTTGACAAGTTTCCAAGTCACAATTATGTTCTCCATGCAAAAAAA